>SZWC01001454.1:20277-31168 GCA_023375785.1 Penium margaritaceum
CAAGGAGAGGTTCACCCTCGTCAAGGAGAGTCTTCTGGTTGCTTCCTTTATGGCCCTGGTGCATTTGGGGGTCGTTGGAGACGAACTCGGATCACTGGTGGTGGATTATCCCGCCACCCATGGCGGGTACCAGATTCCACCCCCCCACCACCCGAATTTCGGGCTAGGCTAACTTTCTGAATACTCGCTCAAATCGAACAATTCAAAGCTTGATCCTGCATGAGAAAATCCAAGGAATCCAAATCTAAAGTCAGATGAGGTGTTTGACCACTCCTCAGTGGTCGAACCAGGGAGTACGATCAACGGCACTCATGGTAAGGGGCACACCACGTCAACAGTTGCACTATGACAATGAGAGTGCCATGGCCATCGCTGACAATGACGGCGTGCATCATACACGCACAAAGCACATCAATGTTAGATATCACTATGTACGTTCGTTGTTGCATGACGGCAGCGTCCGCATTTTGTGGGTTGAGACAGCACGGTAGTTGGCTGACTTCTTGACCAAGGCACTGAAGCGCGACTCGTTCAAGAAGGCTGTGAGTTCAGCCAGCATGCGCCGTGAGTGACTCTCTTTGTCCATGCTTGCATCTCTGCTTGGCCTAGGGAAGTTGGGTCGTTGACTGTGTCTCTGTCCGCACATGTGCACTACGCCTGTGAGTCATGGGGGAGTGTTGGTTTTCGTGCATCCCTCATTGTACCGTGTTGTGTCCTCCCGGCTTGTGTACATCGGCGTGCAGATGACTGACGACGAGACTTGACGCCGCTGGAGTGTCGCTCGGTGGAGCCGACGCACGCTGAGGCCTACTCACCCGTCGCTGGAGCCTCCTCCCTTTGGCGATGCGCTCAGCTCCATCGGAAGGCCTCCTTGGTGGTCGGGCCGCCGGCGGTCACTGCCACTGTAGATGATGTCTGCATGCACCTAACGCTTTGTCTGGCTGTGGCATTGCATCTGCAGCATCCTGCGGTGCCTAGGGTCCATGTCTCCTACTGTATGGCCCTGTTTGGCATCGTTGACTATCGTAGGCACTGCCTGGGTTCCGGCAGCCATAACTCTTTACTGATGTTTTTCTAGCTGATTCTGACCGCACAACTGCGTTTGCAGCGGCGGTATAATGGTATGGTCCTGTTTTCAGGCAAAACGGACGACGCCCGGGTTTTGGGCTGTCGGGCGTCTGACAGGGCTCACCGAGAAAACCCTGCATGCCAGAAAATAGGTCCTAGACTATCTTCTGATTGGCTTGTTAGCTGAGTAACAAGTTCAACACTAGTGGGGGGGAGCTAGAACTTGGAGGGATCTCCCATTGTTGCTCATTCTTCATTCCTAATCAGTTACTTTCAGTTTTCAGTTGCTTTCTGGCGCTAGCATTTGCGCGCGCGTTTCTGAGTAATAAACCTAGAGCTTCCAGACTTGAACTCTAGAGCAGCCGACTGAGGGGACAGCAGACTTAAGCAATGAGCATGGAAGCCCGCACACTGCATCGACAATGCATGCTGCCCCAACTACTGCCTTGGTTTCTAGCTTTGCGGGCTGCTGCTTCTGCTTGCTGGTGCCAGTCACTCCCTGACTGGTGGAAGCCATGCGGGGCATGCAGGCCCATGCAAAAACGAACATGAGCTCTGTGTGTGAGTGCGATGCAAGACAACAAGAATTTGACTAAGTCCGGAACGCTGAGTATAAAAGAACAAGGAGAGAGTACAAATGAACCCCTAGCGGGCTTGTATAAGGGCGCCGACAGCTAGCCGCACCGGGATCCGTCACCCTCGTTGAACCAAAACAAGTCAGCGGGGAGAAGACACTACATCCACCATGACAACAATAATGGTGGTCTCCTCGAGGCACCACAACATCTCTCCGAATGCCCGGGTCTCGACCACCGAGAAAACACGAGCAGTGTCAAGAAATCTCAGAATCAGCGTCCAGACATCACGTACGGCTTTCCGAACATCGGAAGCTCTACTACAGCCATTGGATCTTCTCGTTGCACCGATACAGTCCACTGGATGCGTGGGCCTCCACCCACCAAGAAAACTCTCTAGCTACTGACGAGCCAACAAGGCTGCCAGAACGCATCGACCGTGTCTTGCCAGTGCCGTCGTACGTGCTGGAGAAGTCTCAGGACACTCCGAAGGCCTGTCATGTCGTCACGCTCCCCTCCACCATATACCCCCAATGTGGGTATATGGGTAATCCATTAGCATCGGTCCTGACGGGTGGAAGCCACACAAACCAACACTCTCCCTGGTTGACATGGCCGTCAACGCCAGAAGAAAGTGAGCCAAGGCACGGAACAACAGCGTATGGCAAGCCATAACATGCATGAGTGAACTCACACACATACACATCTGCTATCCATGTAGGGTCTCCCTGGACACTGGCACAGCCCACCAAGTAGCTGGGTCTCGACCATGAGAGGAGTGATGCACACGCACACAAACCATTGTAATGCACATCATATACATGTCAAACGACAAGATGGTCTCCTCGTGACACTAGCGGTACCAGGGCCCGGGTCTCAACCGTTACGAGCAAACCAACACAATAGAATCATCATCCAAACACAGGATCATGGGAGGAACTCGTAACACGACTGCAACGCACCAAGTGCCTGGGTCTCGACCACTAAGAGCGACCCAGCTCGCATGCACATGCCACACACAGTATAGCCACAAATCAAGACACACGATCACATGGTCTCCTTGTGACACTGGTACAATGCACCAAGTGTCCGAGTCTCGACCAACAGTGTGCTACCATCCACATGCAGCAGTGCAGGCACGTAGCATGAGCCACATGCGGGATGTTGTATATGCTCACAACAGAGCATGGACCTCGCCATGCATCTCCCATGATGCGCGTCAGGTCGAGGTCCACACAACAGAGGGGGAGGGGGAGGGGAAGGAGGAGGGGGAGGGGGAGGGGGAGGGGGAAGGGGATGAAAGACAGCTCCCTAACACTGCTGACGCTGGCGTGGCAGTACAAGCCGGCCAGCTAACTCACTGGCACACACAGGNCATGAGCCACATGCGGGATGTTGTATATGCTCACAACAGAGCATGGACCTCGCCATGCATCTCCCATGATGCGCGTCAGGTCGAGGTCCACACAACAGAGGGGGAGGGGGAGGGGAAGGAGGAGGGGGAGGGGGAGGGGGAGGGGGAAGGGGATGAAAGACAGCTCCCTAACACTGCTGACGCTGGCGTGGCAGTACAAGCCGGCCAGCTAACTCACTGGCACACACAGGTGAAGGTGAGAATAGCAAGGGGTTGTCTAGGGACACAAGTACAAGTGTCAGAAGCTGCAAATACAGAATTGTGCAGAGAGAGAGTGACAACTGAGGCCTGGACAACCTAAACAGTTTCACAGACCTAGTGGATGCACACACGCGCGGCGCACAAGGGCGTTTTTTTCTAGCAGGACAAAACAATGGCAAAAACACAGTTTTGGCCATAACTCCCTGCAGACATGTCAGAACGACAAGCCGTTTGAACCAGAACAGCCGCATTGACAAGATCTATGTCCTGACAGACTGCACGCCTATGTGCTTTCCCACATCGCGAATCAAAAAGATACGAGAGTCCTCTAGGTGCCCGTCACCGCCGGCCGCCGGTCTTCTGCCACTGTCGCCAGTCTCAGGGATCTGCAAGTAGATGGACATGAGCCGAGGGGTGAGCGTAAGTCGTGTACGACATACACAACAACACTCCTCCATGACCGGAGGGCAAAAAATGTCCATGCACATGCAGAAACTAACGCAATACATAGCACAAAATGCACAGCTGCAACAGGCAGCAAACACAGCACACACACAAGGTGGCACATGAGGAATCAACCTGCAACAGGGCTGGGGCAGAGTCCCACGGAACGAGTGGCCACATGAAACTTCAAACAACCCAGAGCCTTGGTCAGAAATTCCATGCATTGCCTGTCAGTGCCCATGTGGATGACTCGGATCTCATCACGATCAACCAGATCATGCACGAAGTGGTGCTCGACATTTATGTGCTTTGTGTGTGCATGGAACACACATGAGTTCTTGGCGATGGCCCTTGCGCTCATGTTGTCAAACTGGAGAACAACGGGGGTAATGGACTCATGTCGTTCACGTAACAGACGGAGGAGCCAGACACACTCCGCTGCACCGGCGCCTAGAGCAACATACTCTGCCTCAACAGTGCTACGTGTAATGTAGCCCTACTTCCCACTTTTCCAGGACACTGCAGTGCCTCTAATGAGAAAGATGTAGCCGGTGCAGCTTTCACCATCTGGACTCCATGCCTAGTCACTGTCTGTGTACCCATCGAGCACAACGGACAACTGCTCGCAAAAGCACAGGCCAAAGCGTGCGGTGGACAAGATGTAGCACACACACCGGACTTTGGCCTCTACTGTTCCCAGGCGTGGAGCCTGCGAGAACTGGGTGAGCAGGTTGACAGTGAAGGCAATGTCGGGCCGTGTCGTGGTGGCCAAGTACATGAGCGAGCCAATGACTCGCAGATATAGGGTCACATCGATTGGCTTTTCAAGTCAGCTGGGTCATCCACCTTGAGGGCGGCCTGCCCCTTCGGGGTCATGGGCTTGGAGGCCATGCGGACGGCAGCAAGGAGGTCAGGAAAGCGCTCCCCTGCAGTTTCTACGTACCGTCCCTGATGGACACAGAGTGTGCGGCGGACACGGCCGCGCACGATCTCCATCCCCAAAAAGACAGAGGCCTCACCAAGATCTTTCATCTTGTAGGCCAAGGAGAGAACGGCCTCGGCAGGGTTCACTGCTCCCAGGTCGGGCGAGGCGATCAAAAGATTGTCCACGTAGACAAGGATGGCAGCGAGCGGTGCTTGGGATTGTGAGAGGAATAGGGATGGGTCAGCATCACTCTGAACGTACCCAGTGCGTCTCAGCATGCTGGTGATCTCCTAATTCCAGCAGCGAGGTGACTGTTTCAGGCCGTTCAACGCCTTCCGCAGCCGGTACACGCGACCGGTACCATCCTCAAAGCCAGGTCGCTGGACCATGTAGATCTCCTCCTAAATGTCCCCGTTCAGGAATGCATTGTTGACATCCATCTGATGGAGTTCCTAGTCGTGCTCTACCGCCTGGCTCAACAGCGTGAGCGTGGTCGTCATCCGGCCAATGGGAGCAAAGGTCTCGGTGTAATCCACGCTAGGGACCTCAGAGAAGTCCTTTACTCTCAGGCACGCTTTGTAGCGCTCCACAGTGCCATCTGGTTTCAGCTTCTTTCGGCGAACCCACTTAGCCTTGATGGCCTTGCGGTTCTTCGGCAAGTCCACTAGCTCAAGGACGCCGTGCTCTTGGATGGCATCGCGCTCAGCCTGACAGGCAACGCGCCATTGCTCAGCGTCGAGGGCTGACAAGGCCTTAGGCAGGTTGGTGGGATCGGGAGACAACAGTGATGCAGTGCGTGTAGCCAGGGCGTATGCCACAGAGGGAGGGTGAATCGTCACCATGGACTCAGCGGCATTTGGAGCAAGATCGTGATCACGAGAAAGTAGTGCCATGCCGGTGGCACAGCCAGGGTGAATCTCAATAAGGCCGCGATTACTCAGGCCGAGGGCCTTTGTGCCCGGGTCACCGCTGACGATGCTGCGTGCGGGGTGAGGGTGGAGGCGTCCGCCGAGTGCCCGTGTGCAAGGGTCCGACGGGGCAGGAGCAGTGGCCGCTGCCGACTTATATGCCTGTGTGGACCGCACGACAGACGTACCACTAGAGGCTGGCGGGGCCTCAACAACTGGGGACGGCCCCATGGCAGACACAGGCACATCCACGGCTAGAGGCTGAGAAGGCTCAGAGCCAGACACGGACGCGGACGCAGGATCAGGCAGGGCCTGAGACGCAAAATCAGATGCAGGATCAGGCAGGGCTGCAGATGCAGAATCAGACAGAGGATCGAGCAGGGCCACAGATGCGAAAGTAGGCTCAGACATGGACTCGGGCACGGGCGAGAGCGGAGAGTCGAGGGTGGAGGAGCAAGCCGCAGATGGGATGGGTCTGGTGGTGCCGGTGGGCACAACCTCTGGGGGTAATACCGGGGGTTTCGGCGACGGAGTGACCATACTGGCCGGGGCACCATGCCAACCGTGACAGGAGCCTCCCCCACACTATGGGGTCCGGCACACCCAGGGGCATGAGCAGCACGCAGAGCGTGGATGCAAGCAAGGTCAGAGAAGGCGAGATGCTCAAAGAAGAGAGCATCATGGGTGTCCACAATGTGACGTCCCTTAGGGTCCGAGAACCGCCAAGCCTTTGACTGCGGGGCGACGCCGACAAAGGCGCAGATGCGGCCCCCTGGAGAGAGCTTTCTCTCCTGCTGCTCCAGTGTGAACCAGACGCAGGCAAGGGAGCCCCAGACACAGGCCAGGCCCAGATCCATGCGGGGCCCATACCACAGATTGTAGGGCATGCGGTGACCTGGTAGGGGGCCGTGAGTAATACAGCTTCAGACCCAGGTCATGTACGCCATGCCCTCGAAGGCAAAGGCCTCAGGCATGGCACTGCCCGTGCGCATGGCACAGACCGCATCCTCTATGGTGCAGTTCCAACGCTCTGAGACACCGTTCTGCTGGGGGGTGGTGGGAGCGGATAGGTTGTGGAAGACACCAAGCTCGGTGAAGGAGCGGGCCATGTCACTGAGGTACTCGCCGCCGCGGTCAGAGCGAAAGATCTGAAAGCGGTGGGAGGATTGGCGCTCGGCCATGACCAGCCAAGTGCGGATAGCAATGGCGGCATCGCTCTTCTGTCGCAGACTGTAGACCAAGCGCATGCGCGTGAAGTCATTAGTCAATGTCAGGACGTAGCGGTCGCTGTCCTCCTAAAATGTGATAGGGAGTGGACCCATGAGGTCGAAGTGGACAAGCTCCAAGGGTCGTCAAGCCTTGGAGATAGACACAGGATAGGTGCACCGGTGCATCTTGCCTTGAGCCCAGGACAGGCAGTCGGTCATGGGCGGCGCCTCAAAAGACACCACATCAAGACCGAGAGCAGGCTGAGTGCGAAGCACCTTGTCGACAGCCCCCATGTGGACATGGCAGAGGCGTCGATGCAGGAGACCGTGGTGCTCGGGGGACAGAACACTAGTGATAAAAACACAAGCAGTGGGAGAAGGAGATAAGGAGGGGGCACTCGTAGAGGACCTAGAGATGCAATACAGATCATCGAAGAGCGTCCCACTGAGGACGGTCTCCTCGGTCTCACGCACAAAGAGGCAAGCATTGACATCTTTGTGCGCGGCACCCAGGCCCATCTTGGTGCAAGAACGGAAAGAAAACAGGCTGAGTTCCAGATCAAGGACAAAGAGGACGTCGGAGATGTATACGGGACCAGCGGGCTCGGTGAACTGTACAACCCCAACACCCTGGACAAGGACCTCATGGCCAGCCGCACTGCGGACAAAGCGAACAGTGCCAACAGGATGCAAGACGACGAAGGCATCATGTCGACACCTCATGTGATGGGTGGCACCAGAGTCAACGACCCAGGTGGCATCCATGATGCGCGCACAAGGGGCAATGTGGCACTCGGTGACGGAACAAGGCGCGACAGTAGGGCGCTCGACGGATGACACGACAAGGCGACTAGTGGAGCGCACATGAGATGCATGCAACCAAGACACATCATCAGGTCAGTCTCGCGCACACGGCTGGACATGGGGACCACCACAGGTATCATCACGCAACGACACAGACAATCCACAGGCAATAGGACCCCCCGGCTCAGTCAACACACTTGCACCTCCATGGGATGAGCGCAAGGCAAGAAGCTGATGCAGTTCGGCAATCAACCTGTCGCGGTCAAGGAGCGCCTGGTTGCAAGGGTCAGCAGAGGAGCTTGCTGTGGCGGTGGACTGCTCTGGGGCGGCTGCGGTAGTGGCAACCGAACGTGCAGTCGCACCGGATGTATGGCACACGCGCGCCTCGTGCACCTGTTGCAGGCCTCACGTGACCTCTGCCCAGTCGAATGGGCGGCCAATCAGACGAGTGCAATTGGGGTAGCGATGGTCACCCCCGCAGTTGAAGCACACGAACCGGCGGCACGTCGTGCTTTCGGGGCCACTGCTGCTGCCGCTGCTGCTACTACTCCCGCTGCTGCTGCTGCGGCTTATGCTCCTTGTGCTTGTGCTGGTGACACTGGGGGTCCCGCTGCTAGAACCACTGGCTGATGATCTGCGGCCCTTCTTCCCCTAGGCTAGTATCGCTGTTGCTGTAGACGGCGAGGAGGAGGACGCGGCGGCAACTGCAGCTGAAGCTATGCTACGATGAGCGCGGTTCACTGCGTCCATGCCGGCAACCTCCAGGAAGTGGAGGGTGGCCCAGCGCAGTAGGGTCCCGTCACTCCCCATGTTGCACAGTAGGGTCTGGTCGAATTTGCTGAAGACGCGCACGTAGTCGGGGTGGATGCCGTAGAGGATGATCTGGAGGGCGGAGTATTGCGTAGGGACATTGTCTCCCAGCTCCTTGTGCAGCTGGATCGCCCGGCGCCAGTAGTCAACTGCGGACTACTGAGCAGTCTGGCAGAGGGAGTTGAAGTCGGCGAGGCGCTGGGACGTCAGGGCCGAGGTGGTGCCCTCAAAAAGAGTGATAGCCAGTGCCCACGCCGTGCAAGGGTCAGCTCCCGAGCCGGTCACCAGATCGCCAAGGAACCGACTGAAGTCCTTGGTGAAGTCCGGGACGGACTTCATAAGGCCGGAAGCGACGCGGACAACCATTTGTGTCTGGGCGGGGTCAGACGCCTGGTATGGAGTGAGGTAGTAGGCGAGGACTACCTTGCTCGTAGCCCACATGTGGAAGCGCGGCTTCCGGGACTTGAAGTCGTTCCCAGTCTGGAAGACGGGCAGGTCGGACTCAAACCATTTGGGTGGCTTGACCATCGGCAGAGCGTTGGCCGAAGCCACTGCGGGACCGTGCATAGAGGAGGAAACCCCCTTACCCAGTTGGTCCCGCAAAGCCAGCTCCTCAAAGCTCAGAGGGTGGCGGGATGAGCTCGGGCCGACGTCGGTGCTGGAGCTTGTGCCCTCGAAGGTGACATTGGCCTCACGCGCTCTACGACGTGCCTCCAGGCAGATGAAGCATGCTCGCAGCAGCTCTTCCTCGCCCTCCTCGCAAGAGTTGGAGAGGTTCTCCGCGACCTCGTCAGTATTACTGTCGAGAGCGAGGTGGTCCTAGCTCGGGTCGGCGGACGAATGCTGCTCCTGCTGTTGTTGGGACTGCTGCTATTGAGGCAGTAAGCTCCTGATCAGGTCCTGTAGCTCAGCGACCTGCCTCATCAAAGTATTGCGGTTGTCCGCCCCTAGGTCAGCCATCGCGCGCACCTAGCACGCCAATGTCGTCGGGCTCCGTGGCCGCTGCTGTTGCTGCTGTTGCGGCTGCTACTGCTGCTGCGGCAGCTACGGTTGCTCATGCAGCTACTGTTGCTGCTGCTGCTGCTGCTACTCTGTGGTGACGATGGCGGCGGTTGGCGTTGGCCGCTGACGGAGCTGCCCTCATCAGCCGCATCGGTGGCAGCGGTTGAGGGGATGAGCTTCGGCATGACGGCCAGTCCCCCCCTTCCTTTTTTTTGTTTGGTTTTGTTTGTTGTTGCGGAGCACCTCACCGCAGAACCTCACCTCCGTGGAACGCCTCCACGGAACACCTCCGCGGTATACCTCACCTTGGAATGTCTGCGGACTGCCGCGGATCAATTACAGCTGGACGTGGTCGCGCCGGTGCGGAACACGGCAAGGTACTGCGAACTGTCAGGGCACCTTCGTCAGTGCGTTCCGCGACTATCGCAGGGCTGCCATGACTGGCGATTCGCGGAACCACCGCAGAATTGCCGCGGACTTGTCATTGTGCAGCACCGTGGAGCACCGCTGGTGTGTTCCAAAACCGTCGCGGAGCTGCTGCGGCGGAACGTCGCAGATCCGCGGAACATCGCGGATCTACTGCGGCACCGTCACCGCGGGGTGACAACTTCGGAACGCCGTGTGCAACCGTGGTGGATCCGTGGCACCTTTGGCGGGTTCTCTTGCGGTCGCGGAGCAGCCGCGTCCGCTGCGGAGACCTCGTCACCGAGGAACACCGCGGAGTTTCCGCGGAGCGGCTGCTGCTATCGCGGAATGACCACGAAAATGTCGCGGATTTGTTGAGAAAAATGGTCAAAACGGTGGTGGGTCCTCCCAGGACCTCTCGCCGAGACAAGGGGCGTTACTCATGCTGCTACTCAAGGCAACAGCTGCGGTCACTCACTGGTGCTACGGTTGCTGTGCCCCTGCTACGCAGTTGTGCAAGCACTAGCTCGCTACTCTGATACCATGAAAGACAGCTTCCTAGCACTGCTGTCGCTGGCGTGGCAGTACAAGCCGGCTAGTTAACTCACTAACACACACAGGTGAAGCTGAGAAGAGCAACGGGTTGGCTAGGGACACAAGTACAAGTGTCTAAAGCTGCAAATAATGAATTTTGAGGAGAGAGAGAGAGAGAGAGAGAGAGAGAGAGAGAGAGAGAGAGAGAGAGAGAGAGGGAGAGAGAGAGAGAGAGAGAGAGAGTGACAACTGAGGCCTGGACAACCTAAACAGTTTCACGGACCTAGTGGATGCACACACACGCGGCGCACAAGGGCATTATCTTCTAGCAGGACAAAACAGTGACAAAAACACAGTTTTGGCCATAACTCCCTGCAGACATGTCAGAACGACGAGCCGTTTGAACCAAAACAGCCGCATGCCTATGTGCTGTCGCACAGGGCAAATCTAAAGGATACAAGATTCTTCTGGGCGCCGGTCACCGCCGGCCGCTGGTCTTCTGCCACCGTCGCCAGTCTCAGGGATCTGCACTTGGATGGACATGAGCGGAGGGATCACCGTAAGCCGTGTACGACATGCACAACAGGGGAGGG
>SZWC01001454.1:46188-63886 GCA_023375785.1 Penium margaritaceum
AGGGAGAGGGAGGGAGGGAGAGGGAGGGAGGACGAGGGAGGGAGGGAGAGGGAGGGAGTGAGAGGGAGGGAGGGAGGGAGAGAGGGAGGGCAGGAGGGAGGCGGGTGGAAGGGAGGGGCGGAGGGAGGGGGGAGGGAGGGATGATGGGAGGGGGGAGGAAGGGGGGGAGGGAGGGAGGGAGGGAGGGTTGATTTTTTTCACACATCTCCCACTTATACTCCGTTGTGTCCTCCTGGCTTGTGTACATCAGCGTGTAGATAACTAACTACGAGATGCGACACTGATGGAGTGTCGGACGGTGGAGCCAACACATGTTGATGCCTACGCGTAGTTTGCTAGTCCCTCATGCTCACCTCCATTGGCAGACCTCGTCCACAATCGTGCCTCCGGCAGGCACTGTCGCTGCATATACTGCCTGCACATGTCTAGTGTCGTGTTGTTGAAATAGTATGCACCTTGTCCACTGCCTAACTGGCTAGCTACACATACACACAAGGCATGCACTGCTCTATGGAGTATGTCCCTTTGGTCTGTTCTGAGATGGGCCAGGAATGCACTGCCCATAATGGGTATGTCCCCTGTGGCTCATCATAGGATCCATATCTTTTTGGCTTGGTTGAATAGGCACCGGAGTCTCAAACAAGAGGTCGCGGGTTCAGACCCCGCGATGGCCGCAATTTTCTTTGTGGCCAAAACTGGGACAAGAAGCTTCTAGGAACCTTACTAGAGCCTGCCTTGAGGATGACACTTGGCGGTCTAAGGACGCGCCATGTAGGACTATAGGTTGAGGTTGGCTCCAGTGGAGCCACTACAAGCAGAATCTTTAGCAAAGCTCTGCAAGTATACAGCCTGTACCTTGCATGCATCCATTTACAGTTCTTGCCTTTGAGACTCCTCACAGAGTGTCCAACCAAAGGTAGACACTAAAGACCAACATGCTGACTTCGTGAGGTTGCAAACCAAACGAACCTGAAGTGTGGATCCCTCGTTCGAGGGTGATATGTTATCTTGGTTGCAATACCAAGAGCGGTTGGCGGCCTCCCATGTCGGGACCTATTTTCTAGACCGTTGCTATTCGGCGCATTAACAAAGGGTTATGGGCCCACACTTCTGGTTCTCAGGCACGCTTCCAGGACCAAATAGCACGTGGTCTTCCAGGGTGCACCGGTACAACAGGGACACGACCATCGGACGGCTCCATCTGCTCCATCGGCTCCATCGGCTTCTTCAGGTAGGGTGCGCGCACATGGCGGACTAGGGGATGAGGAACAGCTCTGTCCATGCTGGACAAGACCCTCGAGCCCCAACAGGATTAAGCTCTACCCCTTTTAGAAGGCATTATAACCCCGAATCTGTTCTCTCACGACGGCACCATCGCCTCAGGTGATCACCGGCAGGAGGGGTATGCAACGGAACCAACTGCACCTTTGAGAACAGTCGTAGTCAGCAGCCTCATCAACCTCATCGGCCTCAACGAATCAGAGTAGCAGCAAAGCGGAGAAGACGAGCAACGGCAAGAAATGGCGGATCCGACTCAAGCCCGCCTTGAGGCGGGTATGTCCAAACTCACGGGGACAGGTTTTTCCTTGTGGAAAGGGCAGTTTGAGATTTTCATGAACGTGTGTGGCTACCTCGACATCCTAAAAGGGACCGAGAGAGCACCCCGCGATGCGACTGTGACGATGTATGCCGCAGACCTTGCAGCATGGACGATGAAGAACAACATGGCTCTCGCCATTCTTGTGACGTCCATCAACGAGACTCAACACTCCCACATTACAGGATGCACGTTGGCTGCCGAGGCCTATGCAAAACTTGCATGCGTGCATCAATCGAATGTCCTAGCAAACTGACTCTTCATCTTCTAAAGGTTGATGTCGATGAGGGTGAGCGAAGGAGAATCGATACCTCCATTTTCACAGTCGTTCGACAATGTGCTGCAAGAGGTCCAGCAAATGGAATGGAATCTCGACTCCAACATGCGTGCCATGATCCTTCTAATGGCGCTGCCAGAATCTGGGGGTCCTTTATCACCGTGTTTGGCGTTTGGAAGGAGGCAGATCTGACGTATGAGGCTCTCGCCGAACACGTCCGCAACGAGTCCATGCAACGCAGTGGTAGTGAGGTAAACATTTTAGCCTATGCCTCTCGCTTCGGTGCAAGGTGCAAGCTCTCGCTCCAGTCAAGGCAACAGCGGAAGCGGTGGCGGTGGAGGGAAAGGCAATGGTAACGAGAAGAGTTCCAAGAAGCCCGGCAACTGTCATAACTGTGGTAAGGCTGGGCACTGGGCTAGGGACTGCCGTAGTCCCAAGAAAGAAGGCGGGAACAAAGGTGGAAATGAGAAGAAGGAGCTCACCAACATGATGGCTAGGGGGATGCCCATGAAGGGCACAGCGATCCTTAGGCCCGAGGCATTCGCCCTTGACTTGGGCACCAACCACCACTCATCAAAAGAGATGGGTGGATTTGTCTCCATGGCCGAATCTGTCATGTGCATCAAGCGTGTAAACGGCGGGGTCATCCAAGCCATGGGCAAAGGGGACAAGGTGATCACGTTCAATGTGAATGGTGCGGAGAAGGCGGTCAACCTTCAAAAGGTGGTGTACATGCCCTCCTTTGCAGCCAACTTGCTGTCCGTGTCACAAATCACTGACAACAACATGACAGTGGTGTTCACCAACAAGGAAGCGGTGGCCCTAAAAAACGAGGACATCCAGATTTTGTATACCAAAGACAATCTCATGCTTCAAGTTCTAAGAGTCGACGGCCGCTACGTGCTTCAAACCAAAGTCACCAAGGCGTCGGATGAGGGACTCGCATGTGCCACCAAGACAGTGGCACTGGAGCCAAAGGATGCACCACCGGCGACAGCTGTGGCCGCCACATCGACCAAGGACACTGACGATGAGCTGTGGCACCAACAATTTGGCCATGTGGCCAACAGCATGTTGAAAATGATGCAGGAGCAAGAGGTAGTCCGCGGAATAGAAGGGTGCACCATGAAGCATGGCGGAGGGTGTGCATTGTGTGAACCATGCCTCCAAGCGAAGGCAAAGAAGAAGCCGTTTGGGAGAGGAGGTCAACGAGCAGAACATGTCTTGGAGTTGATACACAGTGACGTGTGTGGACCCTTCCGCACACCATCTAACGGAGGAAGCAAGTACTTCCTGACCTTCATTGACGACCATAGCCGCAAGTTGTGGATCTACTTCCTCAAAACAAAGGGAGAGGTCAAGGAGAAGCTCCTCGAGTTCGTCGCCATGGTACAGCGGCAAACGTCCAAGAAAGTGAAGACGCTCCGAAGTGACAACGGGGGTGAGTACAAGGCATGCAAGCCTTAGCTCAAGCATCATGGCATCCGCCACGAGAAAACCACCNCTGATACACAGTGACGTGTGTGGACCCTTCCGCACACCATCTAACGGAGGAAGCAAGTACTTCCTGACCTTCATTGACGACCATAGCCGCAAGTTGTGGATCTACTTCCTCAAAACAAAGGGAGAGGTCAAGGAGAAGCTCCTCGAGTTCGTCGCCATGGTGGAGCGGCAAACGTCCAAGAAGGTGAAGACGCTCCGAAGTGACAATGGGAGTGAGTACGAGGCATGCAAGCCTTGGCTCAAGAATCATGGCATCCGCCATAAGCAAACCATCCCTTACAACCCCTAAAGCAACGGTGTTGTCAAGAGGATGAACCAAACCCTACTTCGCATGGTGCAAAGCATGCTCTTCGACGCCAAGCTCGCACCTCGCTTTTGGGCAGAAGCAGCAACAACAACCTGCTACCTCTTGAATCTCACACCAGCAACCGCCTTGCGGAAGTGTGGAAAGGAGCAAGACAAGCAGCTGAAGACCCCACAAGAAGCATGGTCGGGAAACAAACCCAACGCATCTCATGTCAAAGTGTTTGGGTCAATTGCATGGGTGAAGATCTAGGCAGGAGAAGGTGGAGGCAAGCTGGACGCACGCTCTAGGAAGTGCATCATGGTTGGGTACGACACATCACACAAAGCCTATTGCCTTTGGGACTAGGCAGCATGCAAGCTCGTGAGGAGCCACGATGTCGTGTTTGACGAACGCACCCTTGAAAAGGGGGAGCTTCTGGACCCGAATCTTGCTCCCAAAGCGGGAGAGTGGATAGTGTTGCTTGATTCCGTAGACCAAGCACCCAACAACTGGCTTCCTTTGCCAGCTGGTGGTGGGAATGGGAGAGTAGCTACGGAGGATGACGCAACATCTGACATGGACGCAGATACTGAGGCGTCCGGGTCCTCCGAGTCTGACTTGGAGTCTGATGACTCTTCTAACGACGATGACGACGACAAACCACCACTTGTGGAAGCACCAGCACCAAAGCAAGAAGCCGCACCACTACCCCGGCGCAGTTTGCAACCAAAGAGAGCACCTTTGCGGTATAAAGATGATTAGACCAGCCTTAGCTGGTCGTGCATGGCTCAGGGAGAGCTATCCACAGTGGCAAAGGCTATGAATGGCCCGGATGTGGCCAAGTGGAAGGAGGCAGTGGACAGCGAGCTCGCGTCCATTGCCGAGAATAGCACGTGGGTGCTGGTGGATAGACCCGACAAGGCCCACGTGGTGGGATCCAAGTGGGTCCTCTAAGTGAAGAAGAAGCAAGACCGCAGCATCGACAAGTTCAAGGCAAGGGTAGTGGCTAAGGGGTTCTCTAAACGCCCGGACTTCGAGTACGATGAGACGTTCGCGCCCGTCGTGACCTTTGCCTCCATCCGCTCTCTCCTTGGCATTGCAGCCGCAAAGAACTTGGAGATACACCAGATGGACATCAGGACAGCTTTCCTTTATGGGAAGCTTGACGAGGAAGTGCTGATGGAGGTGTCCGAAGGAGTCGAACCTCCCAAGGGCAAGGTGTGCAAGTTGGTGAAAGCGCTCTATGGGCTGAAACAGGCCCCAAGGACGTGGTGCAAAGAGATGGACGGTTTCATGACCGGCCTCTCCTTCGCGCATTGCCAGAATGACCCGAGCATTTACGTGCGCGATGATGGGAGAGGGCTGATGCTGGTTGCGCTGTACGTGGATGATCTGATCATCTGCTCGTCTTTGGTCGAGTTGCTGGATGAGCTGAAGTCTGACCTCATTAAAAGGTTCAAGATGAAGGACATGGGTCCTCTTGAGTACTACCTTGGGATTGCCATCCACCGCAACCGAGTAGCTGGCACTATCGAACTCAACCAAACCAAATACATTGGTGAGGTACTAAAGCGCTACCACATGGAAGACTACAAACCTGACAGCACCCCAATGACGACCGATGCAAAGCTGAAGGCCTCCATGTCGCCAAGAAACGAAGCAGAACAAAGGGAGATGCAAGACATCCCCTACCAGTCCACCGTGGGTAGCATCATGTACGCCATGGTAGGAACTCGTCCGGACATGTGCTATGCTGTGGGAGAAGTGAGCAGATTTGTGGCCAACCCTGGGCCACAACATTGGCAGGCAGTCAAGCACATCTTCCGCTACCTGCAAAAGACACGTCACATGGGCCTCGTCCTTGGAGGCTAAGAAGGAACGGACCCCCTTTGCCTGAAGTGCTACACCGACGCAGACTGGGGAGGAAATCTCGACGACAGGAAAGCCACCTCTGGATACGTGTGCATCTTGAATGGCGCTGCCATCTCATGGGCCAACAGGAGGTAGGATTGTGTTTCCGTGTCCACGGCTGAGGAAGAGTACGATGCTCTGTCTGAGGTGTGCAAGGAGACTCAATGGCTGCGTAGCCTGCTCGGTGCCAAAGAAGGATGCTACGGTCGTACATGTGGATAACATGAGTGCCATCTCGATGGCTGAAGACGAGATCATCTCTCGGCGAATGAAGCACATCGACATACATTACCACTACTCATGTGACCTGGTCATGAAGAACGTGGTGGACTTGCAGCACTACGGAACGAAGAGCATGCTTGCTGACTGCATGACCAAGCCGCTGGAGAGTGACTTGCACTATGCAGGCATTCGTGGATTCGGCATGAGGAGTGCGGCAGAGGAAGGGTGAGCCCCAAGGCATTGATGGAGCCCAATAAGCGACAGATGGACAGAGGTGCAAGGGAGAGATTTGTTGAAATAGTATGCACCTTTTCCACTACCTAGCTAGCTGGCTACACATACAGACAAGGCATGCACCGCTCTATGGAGTATGTCCCCTTGGTCTGTTCTGAGATGGGCCAGGAATGCACTGCCAATAATGGGTATGTCCCCTGTGGCTCATCATAGGAACCATACCTTTTTGGCTTGGTTGAATAGGTACCGGAGTCTCAAACAAGAGGTCGCGGGTTCAAACCTTGCGACGGCCACAATTTTCTTTGTGGCCAAAAATGGGACAAGAAGCTTATAGGAAGCTTGCTAGAGCCTACCTTGAGGATGACACTTGGCGGTCTAAGGACACGCCAAGTAGGACTTTAGGTTGAGGTTGGCTCCAGTGGAGCCACTACAAGCAGAAGCTTTAGCAAAGCTCTGCAAGTATAAAAGCATGTAGCTTGCATGCATCCATTTACAGTTCTTGCCTTTGAGACTCCTCACAGAGTGTCCAACCAAAGGTAGACACTAAAGACCAACATGCGGACTTCGTGAGGTTGCAAACCAAACGAACCTAAAGTGTGGATCCCTCGTTCGAGGGTGATATGTTATCTAGGTTGCAATACCAAGAGCAATTGGCAGCATCCCATGTCGGGACCCATTTTCTAGACCGTTGNTAGCTTGCATGCATCCATTTACAGTTCTTGCCTTTGAGACTCCTCACAGAGTGTCCAACCAAAGGTAGACACTAAAGACCAACATGCGGACTTCGTGAGGTTGCAAACCAAACGAACCTAAAGTGTGGATCCCTCGTTCGAGGGTGATATGTTATCTAGGTTGCAATACCAAGAGCAATTGGCAGCATCCCATGTCGGGACCCATTTTCTAGACCGTTGCTATTCGCCGCATTGAGAAGTGTCTTACTGCAGTATTGCGTTCGCACCGTTGTGTCGTGCCTAGGGTCCAAGTTTCATGATTTTTGGGTATAGGTTATACCGAGGATTAGCGTAGAAGTTGCCTGGGTTTAGGCATCCATGCCTGCGCAATGCTGTCTTTTTTGCCGATTCCGACCGCTTGACTGCGTTCACAGCGTGCGTGTTATGGTATGGTCAGTTTTCAGGCAAAACGGATGACGTCCGGGTTTGGGCTGTCGGCCGTTTGGTAGAGCTCAACGAGAAAACCCTGCCTGCCAAAAAATAGGTCCGTTTTGTGATTGGCTTATAAACTGAGTAACAAGCTCTACAAAGCTGAGAGGGAGCTAGAATTTGGAGGGGTCTCCCATTGTTACTCATTCTTGTTTCTTAATCAGTCATTTCCAGTTTTCAGCTGCTTTCTTACGCTAAAACTGGCGCACGCATCTCTGAGTAACAAACCCAGAGCACTCAGACTTAGACTCTAGAGCGACAGACTGATGGTGCAGTAGACTAAGCAACGAGCGTGGAAGCTTGCACACTGCATAAACAACGCATCTACCCCAACCAGTGCTTTAGAATAGTTTCTTGCTCGGTATCAGATCCTGAGCGCAGCAGCAACAGTAGCAGACAACTAGCGTACTAGTTCCTGAATACAGCAGCAGACCCCCATACGTGCCGGTGCAGGGGAAATGCTGCCAGATTTTTCTTGGCAGTATTGACCCACCTGGTGGCGGCGTTAGATTTATTCCCACAGCCAGTGGGCCAGGGGAAATGCTGCCGGATTGTTTTTGGCAGCACAAACCCCCACGCGTGACACAAGGAGGTGTGCGGCAGCGGTGTCACGCACCTGTTGGCCACGATGCACGTGATGACTTCAATCTAGGTGTAGTGACTCGTAGCAGGATCAAGGAACAGTAGCGAGCAGTGGCAGCTACAGCCAGCAGCAACCATGTGCAGCAGCAGCAGCTGGCAGCAACAGCAGCTCAAAGCAGTAGCAGCCCGTTATAGCAAGTAGCAGCAGTAGCTAGCAATAGTAGCTTACAACATCAGCAGTGCGCAGTAGCAGCAACAGCCAGCTGTAGTAGTAAAACTAGCGAGTAGTAGCAGCAGCTGACTGTAGTAGCAATAGCAACAAGCAATAGCAGGAGCCGACTGCACCAAAAGCACCAGCAGCAGTAGCCAACAGCAGCCATAAACTACAGCTGCGGCCAACAACAGTAACAGCTGCAGCTGCTCATAGCCCGTTGCTTGCAACAAGCGAGATGCTTACTGCTCGCACCAAGTAGCGAGTAGTAAGCAGCGAGTTCACTGCACACAACTCGCTACTCATAATGAGCAACGAACTCGCTGTAACAAACAAAGGAAAAAAAGGGAAACACAAAATAAATCCTCCACCCCGCAGGCGGCCCTACAGTGGACGCAGCCACCACACCTGCTGCAGCAGCCAGAGCAGCCGCAACACCACGTAGCATCTCAGTGGTAGCAGACGCAGGAGCAAGTGCTGCTGCAATAGCAACATCGGCAATGGTAGTAGCTCCAGTTGTAACAACAGCCACAGTAGTAGCAGCAAACAACAGCAGCAACAGCAGACTAGCAGCAATAGTAGCAGTAGCAACAATAGCCATAGCAGCAGTAACAACTGTAGTATTAGTAGAAGCTGCTACTACAAAAAACAACTACAACAGTAGCAATAGGAGCAATAGCAGCAACAACAACTGCAGCAACCGATTATCAGTGGTAGCAATAGCAAAAGCAATAGCAGTAGCAGATACAACAGCAGTAGCAGCAGCAACAATAGCCCTGGAGCTGACACAACAGTGGCTCCAGCAACCATCGTTGCTGATGTTAGCCATCCTGAGCTGACGTCACCGCTAACATCACGGCTGAAATCAGCAGCAACAACAAGAAAAAACCTACAGTAGCAATCCTACAGATAAGACAACAACAGCTGAAGACGACAACCATCCTAGGCATACGACACTGCTAGAGTCATTGCTGACATCAGCAGCACAAAAAAAAGGGGGAACAAGGAGGGAACCAAAACACCACGGCAGACAACAAAGAGAGGTTTTCCTCTCTTGGAGGATCCCCTTTCCTGCAACAAGTGCAGCAGTTATAGTAGTAGTAGCAACTGTTGCCGCCGCTACAACAACACCAAGAGTAGCAGTTGCGGCAGCCGCAATAGTAAGAGAAGCAGCAATAACAGCAACAACAACAACAGCATCATCAGCAGCAACAACAACAACAACTATAGCAGTAACAACAACAGCAACAGCAGCAGTAGCAACATCAACAGTAGTAGCAGCAATAGCAACAGCACTAGCAATACCACCACCACCACTAACAACAACACCCCGCACGCTATGTCGTAGGTCATGCTGACATGATAGATCCACTCGTCGTCTTACGCCAATAGCTTGCAATGTTGACACAGTAGGTAGCGACATTGTAGCTCCCAATACCGTTGCCACAGCAGCATTCGCAATAGTAGCAACATCAGCAGCCGCCGCAGCATCAACAACAACATTCACCGCAACAGCAACAACAAAGTCAGCAAGCACCTTTTGTTCCACCCGGGTACACCAGCCTTGCGGTCTCCTATGCCACGCAGTACCTGGTGCGATACCACACCCAGCACCAACAGTAGACGATGATGTTAGTCCTCGGCCCCACTCTAAGTTCTGGTCTCAGGCCAAAGGACTTCGAAACCTCGTTGCCATCGCTTCAAGCTGGCAACCAGTTCTAGAGCTAGGAGCTCAGCTTCCGGATCAGAGCATAGGGCAAGAGATTCTCTCCCTACAATGTTCTACACTTCGATTCCAACCAGGCTGGCCGGGTTTATGAAACTGGTCGTGCAGTGTGTGCCCTTGTCCTGGTAGCCCCTCCAACTGCACATCTCGCCCTTGAGCCCTTCCTTAGCGACCTCACCAGTGGCACTCTTCCTGACCCAGCAGCTGTGTGGCACGTACTCACGCGTCCTCATTGCCTGTCTAGTGACGTCGAGACCAGCCGCCTGATCCTGGAGTTCAACTCCCTCCACATGGGGGAGACCGAGACGGTCACCTCCTATTGGCAACGTGCAAAGGAAATCCTGCGCCGCCTCGGAGACACCACACCACACCCTCTCTCCACCCTTTCTACTGTCAAATGCAGCGCCATCAAGCCCTTCGCTAATGTATCCATATATGATTCCAAGGATATCTTCACCGTGATGGCTGCCCAGGGCACCCCCATGTCCCGCGCATACGAGCTCTTCCTCCACATTGAAGAGGCTTGTCAGGAGTCACACACCCATCGCACAGATTCCCTCGCCTCTTGTGCCGTTGCCTCCATAGTCGTTGCGGCACCAGTAGTAGCAGCGTCTTTCGGCGCCACCCCATTTGGCGGGAAGAAGCGCAGGGACAAGAAGGCCAAGAGCCCTCAGCAGCAGTCTAGCGGATCCGACGGCGCCAGCCTCGTCTGCCACAACTGTGGCCAGTCAGGACACGGGTGGTACACGTGTCCGCTCCCATCTGAATAGACTCGCATCATCGCCACCATGCGTTTCCAGTGCAAGCGTCGCCTTGCCAGCACTGTCGTGACCGTTGCTATTCCTACTACTCCTACGCCACTCGCGACGGCTCCACCGCAGTGTCTTCCGCAGCAATTTGCGCCCGCTCCTCCATCACCGACGCCTCTGGTACCATCTTCCTCCTCCTACCTAGACTCCGGCGCCATCTCACCACAATCGGTCTACTCCATCGGACCCTCCACCCGCGAACGTCAGCAGGAGCATTTCATTGCACTTTACCTCGGTCTTCCTCGCCCTCCTTCCCAGGGAAGTGCAAATTGCATAGTCATTGGTTCCTCCCTACCCTAAATAACAAAGTCTGTGTTGCAATTGTGTCATGTGTCTTCATCCACACCATCCTCTGCCGTGCCTTTCCAACCTGCTCCTCTTCGTGATGATGTTGGCTCGCTCGATGACTGGCAATCCT
The DNA here is from genome assembly GCA_023375785.1 of Penium margaritaceum. Taxonomy (NCBI): domain Eukaryota; kingdom Viridiplantae; phylum Streptophyta; class Zygnematophyceae; order Desmidiales; family Peniaceae; genus Penium; species Penium margaritaceum. The sequence continues at coordinate 57,125 of SZWC01001454.1, forward strand.
TGTTCGCACCTCCGTCCACCGCGTCAGCGTCGCTTGCCCATTGTCATGTGACCATCGTTGACCTGGCCACACCGGTCTAGGACCCGTCAGAGACCTAGATCATCGACTCCGGGGCCACCCATCACATGACGCCTCGCATGAGGACTTCATTGTCCTTGGTCCCGTCACCGATGTCACCAGGGTTTGGACGAGTTCTGGTCAGGTGTTACCAGTTCGTGGTGTCGGCATCGTTCGTTTTCGTGGTCCTGCTGGTGATGTCTTTGTGACTGATGCCCTCTTTGTCCCTGTCCTTGAGCTCATCCTCCTGCCTGTCACCTCCCTTGATTGCATGAGCATGGACGTTCTGCACTTGCATGGTCTAGGCACTATGTCGTTGCGTCTATCAGGTCATGTCATTTTGCATGCCAGTGCCCGTGGCAACTTGTGGCACGTACTACGCCTCTCAACTTCTACCTCTATCCCCTCCTCATCGGCCGACACTAGCCACGTTTTTGCTACTAGTACACTGTCTCCATAGCACACGCCTCTCTTGCATTGTCGCCTCTGTCACGTCCACTCTGGCGCTCTTGATAGCATGTTTTGCATGCAGCCAGCCACCGGCCTTGACCCAGCCTCCTTTCCTCGGACATGTCCCACCGAGTGCATTGATTGCGCTCAGGGGAAGATGCATCATTCTACCTACCCCATCTTTGCCTCTCGAGCGACCGCCCCACTTGACTTAGTCCACTCTGATGTCATGGGTCACCTCCCGACAGAGTTAGTCAGCGAGCACGGTCGTTATGTCCTGACACTTACGGATGACTACTCTCTCTATCACTGGGTCCTCTGCCTTTAGCAAAAGAGCAACGTCGCTCAAACCATTCGAGACTGGCTCGTCCGTGTTGAACAAGAGTGTGGTTGCCCCCTCCGTCACTTCCGTTTCGATGGCGGGGGTGAGTATTTGGGGGAGACCACACTCTTCCTTGCCTCCCCTGGTGTCCACCATGAAACGTTGGCCCCTTACACGCCTGCCCAGAATGGCGTCTCTGAGTGCTAGAACCGCACATTGGCTGACGCCATCCGCACTATGCAGGGCGAATCGGACATCTCTGACAGCTTCTACTTCGAGGTCATGACCTACATGACGTGAGTCTGGATCCGGATTTCTTGCAGACCCATTCCCCGTTAGCCCACTCCATACCAGCACTGGTGTGGTGAACGAGCTGACCTACATCCGGCCCGGGTCTGGGGTTGCATTGCCATCGTGTGGTTGCCTGCCCCACACCAGGATGGCAAGCGTGAGTCTTGTGACCATCCCTGCATCTTCCTTGGCATCTTGCGTTAGTCAAAGGCATGGCGTTTTTGGGATCCCACCTGGCATTGCATCATCGAGTCCCGGGATGCCCTCTTCTTTAAGGACCTATTTCCTTGAGACCTCGTTTGCTCTGGCGCGTCGATGTTCCTCCTGTTGCATGGGGGAGTGGTGGTTCCTTCCTCCGTCCAGCCGCGTCCCTGACTTGTGCCCGCGGGTCCGTCTTCGTCGGCTGCCCCTTCCGTGTCTGCCTGTCCATCAGGGTTGGCTGCCCCATCTGTTGCCAACAGCCCCTCAGAGCCGACTGCACCATCCGTGTCCACCAGCCCTTTAGGGTCGGCTGCCCCATCTGTGTCCAACAGCCCCTCAAAGCCGGCTACCCCGTTCGTGTCTGCCAGTCCCTCAAGGTCGGTTGCCCCATCTGTGTCCGACATCCCCTCGGAGTCGGCGGCGACGTCCAAGTCCGCCATCCCCTCAGGGCCGGCCACCCCATGTGTGTCCGCCATCCCCTCAGAGTCGGTTACACCATCCGGGCCCGCTACCTCCTAAGGGCCGGGTGCCTCGTCTGTTTCCACCAGCCCCTCATGTTCAGCCGCCCCGACCGTGTCTGCCAGCCCCTTAGGGCCGGTTGCCCCGTCCGTGTCCGCCAGCCCCTCAGAGCAGACTGCCTCGTCCGTGTGTACCAGCCCCTCAGGGCCGGCTGCCACGTCTATATTGACGCTCTACACACAAGGTCCGGGTGAGCGCCTTATACCTAGGCCGACAGTGGGCACTCAGGCCATCTCCTCACGTCCTCTTACGCCACGATCCCCTGTCATTCCACAAGGCTCTTCACCTCAAGTCAGACCCACTTCCACGGTCGTGAGTGGGGACCCCGACACCAAGGCACTTGGCTAGGCCACATTGTCAGTCATCACTGACCTACATCCAGGGTTAGTATTGGGCTATTCTTTGCTCCATCAGGAGCACCGGTATGCCGTTGCGGCCACGCTAATGCCAGGTTAGACCATGCACCTCGGCGTACAACACTTCCTTTGCTCCACTTAGGGGTGCCACGGCATAGGCTGACAACGTCTCTAGGTTGAATGGCGAAGACAAAGGGCGGGACCGTATCCCAGGCGGTCACCACCCAGCAGGGCACTGGCGATACTAGCGCCAGGTATGGTGCCGGTCACCAAAATAGTAACAGGAAAAGCTGGTAGATGCCCGAGGCGTTTGCCACGGCTACAACTGCCAGTGTGGACTCGGTGTCTGCCACACAGGCAGTGCCGGCGCCAACCACGGCACCAGCTGCGCTCCTTGCCACACTAGTGTGCTCATCTCTAGAGCATGGCATGGAGAAGTACACAATGCACATGCTCCCGCTGGTACAAGACCATATAGGCGAAGGTTGGAGATCGAAGCACAGTCTCTCAAACGTGCTCCAACACCGTCATGATAGCTAGTGCAATATGCAACCTCAAGTCGCCTTTGGTGCTTGTGCTACTGTTGATGCTGCCTATGACCATCGCAAACGCCGACGGCAATGGTCCCCGCCAAACGTCCAGCGACTGGTAATGCTATTGATGGTGTCGTTGCGACTGCGGCTATTGCTACTACACCAGTCGCTGTCACCAACCGATAGGTGTTTCCTCTGGCCACCCCCTTTTGTTTTCTTTCCTTTCGTTCCCTTTTTCTTCTTTGGTACCACATCCTCGGGTGCCTCTTTTGGGATTGTTCTAGGATGCCCCCTTCGAGGACCTCCCCCTATGCTCTACCCCTCCCCCATTTTTTTGTGTGCAGGCTCGAGCCTCGCCTCGAGCAAGCCTATCGAGCGAGCTCGCTCAACGAGCTCGTCAAGCGGGCTCGCTCGACGAGCCCGCTTGTAGCGCGAATCTGCATTACAGCTTTGCGCTACAAGCAAGTAATAGCGGTGGCTGCTGCCGCTACAGCAGGCATTGCTGCGCGTGCTACTGCTGCTGCTGCTGCGATCGTGCACTTGCGGCCACGTAGTTCAGCTTCTCGCCGTCGCCGTCGCTGCTGTTGCTGTTACTGGGCGATGCTGTTGTACCTGCTTGCCGTTGCCGCCGCTGCTGTAGTTGCTACCCACCAACGCTGCTACTATAACTGTTGCTTCTACTCCTGCTACTAAGAGCTCGTACTATTGCTGCTACAATGGCTACTACCCATAGCTGCTACTGCTGCAAGTGCATGCTGCCGCCGTCGCTAGTACGACTGCTACTCGCCACCGCTGTTGCGGCTGCTTCTACGACTATTGTCTGCTGCTGCTACTACGATTGCAACCCATTGCTGCTGCTTTGGTTAGTGTGGCAGCTGTTGTGCTGCTGTTGCAGCTCGTGTCTGCTGATGCCGCCACTACTCGTAGCCGATGCTGCAAACTGCTATTCCACGCTGCTTCTCATTTTACTTAATACACCAGTAGCCAGACACGGCTGCTACTGCCACTCGGTGCTCTTACTGAGTTGGCCGCTGCCAGTATCCGCTCTTGCTGCAGGTGCTTCCCGCCAGTGCTGCTGCTACGGCCACTCTTGCTTACAGTTTTTGCTGATGTTTATGCTACCTCCACTGCTCTGGTGGAACGAAGTCATGGTGGGTCCCTCCAGGATCTGCTGTTGCTCCTATGGGTAGCTCCCGCTCCTGCCACTCACTATTGTTCTTGCTGCTACGTCTGTGCTGCACGGCACAACGAGCTGTGGCTCATTCGCTTTGATACCATGAGAGGCTTCATGGAACCTTCCTAACCGATTGCCACTTAACTAAGCGTCAGCGCTGGGTTAGTGTGTGATGACAGTCACAAATCATGCATCAAATTGCAAGGGTTTGGGTAGGGACATGTACAGAGTGTCAGGAATCTCAAACTGAACATAATAGCAGTGAGAGATAAATGACAGGTCCGTAACATAAAAACCTGCCAAGGTGCACGGGATGTGTCGCACGCGGCAGTGTAAGGTCTGTCCTAAACCTGGCGCAAAATCAATGCTTTGGTTGTAACTCTGTGCAGACAAATCAGAACGCTACACCGTCTAAACCTAAACGTGCAGGATCTCAAGCCCGACGCCCTGACTGGTCACATGCATCCATTTGGCATCGAACGGTGGATACACAATGCAAAACATGGAAATCAGGCCCACGACCAGTCCATCGACCAAATCCTACAAGCTGGAGAAAAACTATAGAAGGTCCGAGACAACATCATGGACGCTGGGGCAGTCGTCGGTCAGCTCCGAGTGGGTGGTCCACTACCTGCCGACGCGCCGATGCCTCCTCGGTCTGCATCTGGGATCTGTCATGCCGTAGCTGCTGGATAGGTCCCTTGACGATCTGGAGTCCCGTCGGGTCGTCACGATGTCCATTAGGACTAATGCAGTTAAATCGAGACCGAGATCGGTCTCGATATCGAACTATCTCCAAATGTCGCGTCTCGAACGTCTCATACCGCACTGGAGCGAGACAATCTCGCACGTCTCGAGAGAGATGAGACGAGACCGAGACGGGCACTTCGCCACGTCAGTACGATATGAGAATATTGTACCGTACCGAAGTGTCAAGTGCTTTCCGTGAAGCGGGATCAAGTGCGCGTGCATTACATGGTTCATAACTCAAAAGTCACATTCAAACTTTGATGTTTAGAATGAAAACTGGCCTCTGACACTCGTCCAAAGCGTACAGCAGAAGCTGACGTGGGTAACATATGGCAATAGGGAGGTATTGAAACTATAGAAACATGCACGTGGATTGTACACATTTGAATGAAAAAACATGGTTGAACTTATCCAATTTGTAAGGTGCTTCTGTTCACATACTATCAAGTGATATCAAGTGTTTTCCGGCATACCCGGGCAACAGTTGGCATCGGAGCTACGTGCATGCCAACGTGTCAATGGGATCCGTACGTACATAAGTGAGTAGACACATTGTAGAATCACTTCAATGGTTTGCTAATACTAAGTTTTGCACCGCTAAACCTTGAAGCCTTCTTTGACTGAACTAGGATAAACATGAGGTGGATGCATTGAATGAGCACGGGTGTGACGTCACTTCTACAGAACAATTTTGTAATCTGACCTCCTACCCGTCTATTCTACGCGCAGACTTACATTTGTCTCATTTTCTAGGTGGTTTGATCCATTTATGCGCCACATTAGCGATGTTTTCATCAAATCCAATACTCATGACTCCCACGCAACCTTCCATCGTCGTTTCATCAGCAGCTTGAGAAAAAGCGCCTCTCGGAACGCCCCCTCACTAGTACAAATTCGAGACGTCGCACAACAAGGTCGAGATCAGTACGAGATCGAGACCCCCTGGTGCACTTCGGTACAAGATCGAGAATTTCTCAGTCTAAACTAACCAGACGAGGCAGCTCGTATCGAAAGGTTCGAGACCGACTTCAAGATCGAGATTTCTCATCTCGATCTCGATTCAACAGCACTAAGTAGGACCACCGCTCACCTTCAGCTCCGGGTGCACCCGCAGCTGCCACGGCCATGGCTCGTGACGAGTGGAAGCCATACACGCCAGCAGTTTGTACACCTTACTATGACAACTCGGCCGCGTCTATGATTCTCAGTGTGGACCCAACTAGTGCCAGAGCACCGTTGGGTGGTGACCCCACCCTCTAGCAGTTGCTAGATAGCTGCTAAAACATTCCTGGTGCTTGGTAGGGCCTTGTGCATTTTTCCTTCAACATCTTGGGTTTTCTCGGTGGACTGACATTTGTGAGTGATTTGAATGGTTTGCATTCTACGTCCATTGACCGATGCCGGACCTGTGTGTGTGAGCATTTGTAGCGTCTGGCTGGAGATGATGCTTCTCTTGGTCTCAATGGTGTTGAATTTGGATGCCTCTGTGTAGAGTTTCGCCAAAATAGTGCATTTTTTTTTACAAACGGGCACTATTGCGTGCGCTACCCGCCATGTGCTGCAAAAAAGTGTTCATGTTGTGGGCTTGTCAGTTGTCACTCATATTCCCTTGCTCAAGCTATTGAAGCTTATGAGTCTTTGTGCTTCTCCCCACCAAAACCCTTTGTTGTTCTTTACACCTTCATGCTTACATGTGTGTCAGTTGATTGGACAATGTCGCCACATTAGTGGCAGCAAGATCAGATTTCTAGCATTTATTGGACGGTTCCTTGGTACCAGATGGGTCTGTTCAAGGGATCTGCACTGGCATGAACACAATTGAGTGCTCATAGTTTCGCATCTGCGTGCAAGTTATGCTCACACATGGAAACAACTTACATTAGAATAAAAAATATACCAGAAGAAATAATTTTTGAGATAATTATGATTTTATGTATTTAATTCAACTAGAATTAGGGAAGGTTGTTTCCACTAAAGGCTTCTTTTTGTTTACAAGTCCTTACATCTTCCCACTTCACCCTCAATACTTTTTTTGAGGGATGAGGGATTTAAGATTGGGATCTTTATTTTTCATTGTTAGCCCTCCTCCCCAAAACAACCTTTTCCCTC
>SZWC01001454.1:78535-95928 GCA_023375785.1 Penium margaritaceum
ATACATATACACATACATATACATATACATATACATATACATGTACATATACATATACATATACATATACATATACATGTACATATTTATATACATATACATATACATATACAAATACAAATACATATACATACACATATACATATACATATACATTTACATTTACATTTACATACACCTTTACATGTAAATATACATATACATGTGCATTTTTATATGCATATGTGTTTGCTTTTTTCAAATACATGGTGATATAGATACACATAAGTTAACTTGAAGTTAAAAAAATACGTGTAAATACACAAACAGGTACTTATGTACAAGTTCATGATATTCGCGCTTTTCTTTGATTTGTATACTTAATGACAAATGAAGTCTTTCGTCTTTCATCGAGGGAAATAATTATCATGGTTCATAGTCTAGCTAGCGAGGGTTGACTCTCCCATGAATGGGTGGGTTGAACCTGTTGTCTTCACTGTTTTCTTGACCAGATGCACAAATCCTCAACTTGTTGAGGCATAGTGGCCATGTTGTGCCGGCAACCGCACTGTTTGGACATCTCCTCTAGAAGAAGCCGATGGGGTCCTTAAGGGATCATCGATACCGCAACATCTTAAGTAGCCCCATCAATGTTCTATTTATTATAGGACCGCGTTGTCTTCTAGTCGTTGTAAGTAACCCCATGTATGTCTTTGCTAGTTTGCATGTGTAGCTGCCATCATCATCATCATCATCATCATCATCATCATCATCATCATCATCATCATCATCATCATCATCATCAGATCTTCAACAAAACCATAAAGATTTGCATGATTGAGTGAAGACACAAATGATGCCGCGTTTGTAGAGACGAACAAGAGTGGTGCCTAGATCGAGATCAGTCACCAGCGATGCCAAGTTTTTTGGCGTCACGTACCAAAAAAACGACATTGCTCATGACTTCACAACAAACTGCTCCAAAGCCTAGGTGCTTTCTTTGAGAGCGATGTCAGGTCAACGATAGCTCAGCTAAATGCAACTGCCTTTCATTAATCTAGCGCACGATGAATCAAGCAAGGACTAGACTCAATCGCACACTCAAGGATAACACATTTGAGATTGTTCCGGTCTCAAATGTGTTATCCTCAAGTGAAAAACTGAGTACAGTCCTCGCTCAATCCATCACGCGCTCTAGTGAATTGAGGCAGTTGCTGTTAGGTGAGCTTCCGCTCACCTGACATAGCTACCAAAGCAAGCACCTAAGCTGTAAAGCTGTCTCTAGCAAAGTCATGAGAGATGCCATGTTTTTTAATGCGCGATAAGAAAAAACCAAGCATTGCAATTATCCGATCTCAAACTAGGCACCGATCGTATTTGTCTTCATGAATGCGGCATCATTCCTCTGTTTAGAGTTAATGATTTCTACCTTCATCCTATGACTCATCCTTCACTTTACCCAGGGAAACCAATAGATCAGTAAACATGTAATTAAAAGAGGGGTTTTGAGCTCTTATACAACAAAACATATCTAGAATGGCAATGAGGCAAACGAGGCCAATATCACTTCCAAGACATACACGGGTAATGGGATTCCATATTTGGACACTTTTATCATTACAACCATGATACACCACTCGACCTGCTGAAGGTCTTATCAAGCTTGTTTGCTATGAACCTTTTGACTAATTTCCCCGACCTTGCATGATTCATTCAAGTAACTTCAAACATATTGCAACCGCCTACTAAAAATGTTGACATAGTTCCTGAAAACCAAATCGATGTTTTAAGACTACTTGCTTTTTCTTTAAAATTCTAGAATTTGTTCAAGGCACGCCTCAAAACTCTTCAAACCTCCCGAATTCTTGACAAAGCTTCTCAAAGCAACCAATCATGATGTTGTATTACGAGAGCCGCTCGACTCTTGCACCAAAGGTACGAATCATCCCTAATCCTTGTTTTCCATTCAGACATTAAATACTTAGTCTAGAAAACATTCTGAAACTCAAATCAATACTAGATTATGGATGAATTATAGTTTCCATTTCCAAAATCATGTTTTCCTCAAATGTTCTACATGTTCACCATCTATGCTCCACATCATAACACTTGGTCTCAAAATGCAAAGGAACTCAAGGGATAACAGAAAACATAGATACTACACAATGGACTCGTACTAATTTTCCATGTGTCTGCATTCCTTCAACTTTTACACCCCTCTTCACAACGAGGGAGAAAGGTGGAATTGAATCCACATATGAGTTGTAGTAGCTAAAACAATCCTTGAAAATGGAGGGACAAAACAAATTGCTTCACAACTCTTTAAGTAATCTTGCAAGGTGTAATTAAAAGCTATAAAACATGGCCTAAGTTGAATGACTCTCACTCCCATTCTTGTGAAAACTCCCTATAGCTTTGTAAAAAACTTCCCATGTTGCTCCGAACTGGGACAAAAAGTGCCGTCATGATGAGGCATTGATAATAAATCTGAACTAATAATGATTTTTAATGTTATATATGAAAACTAGATTTCCTTGAAAACCATCCTCTTAAAAACATTAACATAATAGTGGAAGCAACATGAATTTCAAACATACGCAAAACACCAATGAGTATGGGATGACATCATTCATCAAGTGAACCTCTAATCAGTTCTCACTCAACGTATTCCATCCTACAAACTGGAAGTAATTATGATAGTGATGTCATCTAAAGACATTACATGGCATAAAGAGAATAGTTGAGCCTGATGTAAAGCCCACACAATTCTTACATTCATGATCAAAGTTGTTTAACCTCCAAAGCAAATCAACTTGAAGTTGAAATACTGAAATGAACTTGTGTGCATGTGTAGCAAGTGGGCGATGCTACGTGAATCAAGCACGGATCTGTGACCTTAAGGCAACTAGACATGATGGCTTGTGGATTGAAGACCCTCAAGCATTGAGATTTTTTCATAGTTGGCCAAGGATTCCATTTTATGTGCAATGTTGGTATCAAAGCGTCGATGATTGAGTCCGACGTGCGGATGTAAAGCATGCCTCACTTTTTTGCCAAGAGAATGAAATGTGCAACCTGTTCCACGTGGAACAAGAAAGGTCCCTAGCCTGTTGAAATTTGGACGAGATGGCTTGATGCTGGAAGACCTGTAAGCACTACCATTTTAGCCTAGTCATCCAAGGATTCAATTCAAACTGCTATGATACTTTAATCATACATTGTTGAAATTCAATTAAGAATACCAATGCATGGTATGTCAAGATTTGCAAAATGTGGATGGATGAATTTTTTGCAAATCTGAGATAACAGATTTTTCTAATGCAATGTGAAATGTATGTAGAAATATACACATAACAAAAGAGATGAATGAAAAGAGCACATGCAAGCCGAATGGATGTATTCACAAGTGCGATCTTGTTGAGCCATAAGGCGCCTGCCCTCGATGCACTAAGACTAGGTCTGATTATCAGATATAAATCAAACAACTTATATAATCGCAAATGTACACAAGAAGATATAAAAGCCTTCATCAGAGGAACTTTGTAAGGCATACGCTTGAGGTGTCAGTGGTTGTATTACAAAAGGTAGACACAAGAAGCAAGTGCTATGACACGAAGTAAAGCTAAACCAAGGGGACCTAAAGGCATGTTGGACAAAGTTATATGAGCCCCTTTAGGCACTCTTGTGAGGGGAATGCTTTGAGACATTGGTCTTAGAGGTTACAAGAAGTTACAAAACCACTTAAGTGATAAAAAAACCACCTAGTTCCGCTAGAGAGTCTCCTCAAAGTTGAAGCCTCATAGTTTGGAGGTCTTAATAGTAACTTGACCATCCACGTTTAAATTGGAAGCTGAAGGGCCATAGCATTGAAGGGATTTGATGGGCACCTTAGATATAGCAAAAGGCAAGGATTTGGATCCTGTCTCCCTTTATTTTGGGAATCGAATTTTTGGTCCATCCAAACTAGAGAAAATGCACTTAACGATGCATTTTTTGCCAAACTTGGCCATTGAAAGGAGGTGAAATTCAACATTGTTGAAGTTTAACTTATTTGATTAGCATTATGGTGTCGTAGTATACTAGGAATTTGTTTGAAACCAACACAAGTAGCGGTATCACCCCTCAGAATGCTTTTTGCTCTAAGGACGATCTGAGAAATTAGTTTAAAAAATGTAGAATTATTTAACTAGTTGGACATTCTATGAATTATCATTATGGTTTCTCCCATTGGTAATCCTAAAAGCGGTCACTCTATTGCGAATAAAATGACACTATGTCTCACAGGAACTAGGTAACTTTAGTTCACATTGAAGTCATTTGCAATCAAAAAGACCTAAGAACATTTATGAGGAACATCTTTTGTTTTTAACAAAATGAAATCATTACTATAGACCTTGACATCATCCAAGTTTACAATTGCATGTAAAAGAAACATATTTCACATCAAAGGAAAGCATTGAAGGTTTGTGGAAGTGAAACATCTACTTAAAACCTTAGTGTGTGTTTGATCACTAGTTTTCCAAATTCCGGGGTTGAACTATTTATGTTGAATGGATATTGATAAGATTTAATGTTTAATGGATATGGTTGCATGCTGCATTATTCAGAACGTTTTTGTTACAATAAATCTATCCACCATTGTGAAGGAAAGGATGTGTGAATTGAAACCATTTCTTAACATGCTCAATTGGAAGGAACATTCATCTCATGTGGTTGAAAGTCTTCATCGTCAAAGTTTATCACTCAATACATTAAAAAAACCTTCACACATGGTGTATGTAATGCACCTTGTGTTGTTGTGTATCATAATTCTAAAGTTAACATTTTAATAAGGAAATGAAAGTTAAAATGTAAAATAAATATGGCATCATGTTTGAAAATGATCGATGTTTTCTTCTTAATTAGTTTTTTTACACGAAAGATTTTGTGAAATACTGCAAAACATAAATGTTGCAATTTTGTCAAGGCTTACTTGAGGTACACGGTTTTCCCTTCATCACTCAAGGCAATTAGAATATTTGTGAAACTTTAAGGTCATCGATAAGCACAAGATTTGATTATAAAAGAAACATATTTGTCTCTATAACTTATAATCGTTTTGGAGAATTGGTTGAAATGGAGAAGGAATGGCTACTAATACTGATTAGTAGTACTCTTCATTATGTTTAATTTGAAATCTTTTCCTCATTATAACATAAAAATGGATGATTCATTTACTCTACCTTTCCACAAAAAAATTAACCGTTTTGTACTATAACCTCACGGCTATTCATTTAATGAAAATGATGTTACTCGACTTGTGTTTTACTAATATTTCCAATTCTTACTCCTCAAAGATTTACTTCACCTCCACAACGATCATATATGTGTAAGTTTAAACCGAATGAGCCTTAATCTAATCTTGTAATAACAAGACTTGATAACCTTCTTGTGTTAAATTGTGTTTAAATTTCAATTATGAAAACATCACGTATTGATTTAAGCAATGTATTCTTGTCCAAGGCTTTGATTTTGGTTTATGAAAATGCTTTTTAGGATGTGTCTCATAAGTGGTGGGCACATTTTGTAGTTTGTTTTGGGAAATTTGACCGTTGTGCTCGTTTTGGTTGTTTTTTCTTCATTTGTGATATTCTCTCGAGTAACAATTGGTTGAGATACCTTGGGCTAAATTTGTTTAAGTCTCTTGTTTGGGAAATTTTCAACTCGTAGGTGCTCTTTCATGTAAAGGTCATTGCTTTCACTCTTGCGTGACGTATATTTGTGGTGGCTATAATAGGAGTTCAATGGAGAGTTTGTCTCTAGAGAATGCGGCTGGGTATTGTCCCTTACGAGAAAATCACAGAAATAGCACCCCCTTGAAAGTAGCAAGCAAAAATGGCGCACCCCAAACGAGAGCATACAATCATGGAACCCCCCAAATGCGAGCGTGCAAAAGTGGCGCCCTCAAAAAACAAGCACTCATAATTGGACCTCTCGTAGGATTGCACGAAGAAATGGCGCCTGGCAAAAATTGCATTCCGCAAACCAGCACCTAAAAATAAACACCCCACGTTTGGCGATGGCACATCATCAACGTAGACTTACGATTGTTTGATGGATTATCCATTTTTTGTCGAAGTTCGTTGTTTTTTGAAATTTTTTTTCATGTTGAAAGGTTTCCACCTTGTTAAAGAAGTTGAGCATAGAAATAGCACCCTACCATGCATTACACGTTGTGCTACACGCCACTTCGTGTAGCGCACAATGGTAACACCATGAGGAGGAACCTTAAAAGAAAGGGATGTTAGGCAGAAATCAAGTCACCTATGTGATCATGTGGGTGCCTTATGCTTAGGCGAGGATGGGTAGATCATGCACGCGACAAGGCCACAATCGGACCAGGTGACGGGGCGATGTCAACGTCGACAATGTTAACATTGCCCGAGGATAAACCTCACAAGGGTATGCATGCGGGAGGAGGAGGGCAAAGGAAGGGTGAGGATTGGGTGGAAGGGGAGGGGGACGTAGTGAGGGAGGGGGATGTGGACTTGGAGGGTGAGTGGGAGAAGGAGGCAACTGAAGAGTGGGTGAGATAGTTGGTGCATGAGCGGGGGGAGAATGATTTGGCGGAGGTGAAGGGGGATGGAGAGGGCATGAGGGAGGGAGGGCGACGCATGGGGGTGGGAGTGGAAGGAGAAGGAGAATGACACATGAAAAGGAATGGGGAATGTGCAGACCAGGGTTCTACACTAGGGGAGTGAGCGGGGGAGATGGAGGAAGAGATAGAGGTGGAGGCAGAGGTGGAGGTAAAGGAGGCAGCGTAAGAGGAAGGGGAAGGTGGCGGGTGGAGAGAAGGGGAAGGCAGAGGGAGAAATGAATGGGAACGAGCAAGTAGGGGAGGAGGGTGAGGGTGGGGAAGTGGAAGAGGAGGAGGGGAAGGTTGAGGGGGCAGAGGACAGGGAGAAAGAGGGGTAGGGAAGGGGGGAAGGGGATGGAGAGAGTGAAGGGGAGCGGCAAGGGTAGTGTTGGGGAGGGGGAGGGTGAGGGGGAGAGGGAGGAGGAGGGGGAGGGGGAGAGGCATGGGCAGTGGGCGGGATAGGGTGATGGGGAGGGGGAGGTTAAGGGGGAGGGGGAGGAGGAGGAGAGTGTGAAGGGGAGGGATAAGAGAAGGGGGAGGGGGAGGGGTAAGGGCAGGGGGCGGGATAAGGTGATGGGGAGGGGGAGGGGAAGGGTGAGGGGGAAGGGGAGGGGGAGGAAGAGGGTGAGGGGAGAGGAAGGAGGAGGAGGATGGGGAGGGGCAGGGGTAGGGGGCAGGAGTGGGTGATGGGGAGGGGGAGGGTGAGGGGGAGAGGGAGGAGGAGGGGGAGGGGGAGAGGCATGGGCAGTGGGCGGGATAGGGTGATGGGGAGGGGGAGGTTAAGGGGGAGGGGGAGGAGGAGGAGAGTGTGAAGGGGAGGGATAAGAGAAGGGGGAGGGGGAGGGGTAAGGGCAGGGGGCGGGATAAGGTGATGGGGAGGGGGAGGGGAAGGGTGAGGGGGAAGGGGAGGGGGAGGAAGAGGGTGAGGGGAGAGGAAGGAGGAGGAGGATGGGGAGGGGCAGGGGTAGGGGGCAGGAGTGGGTGATGGGGAGGGGGAGGGTGAGGGGGAGAGGGAGGAGGAGGGGGAGGGGGAGAGGCATGGGCAGTGGGCGGGATAGGGTGATGGGGAGGGGGAGGTTAAGGGGGAGGGGGAGGAGGAGGAGAGTGTGAAGGGGAGGGATAAGAGAAGGGGGAGGGGGAGGGGTAAGGGCAGGGGGCGGGATAAGGTGATGGGGAGGGGGAGGGGAAGGGTGAGGGGGAAGGGGAGGGGGAGGAAGAGGGTGAGGGGAGAGGAAGGAGGAGGAGGATGGGGAGGGGCAGGGGTAGGGGGCAGGAGTGGGTGATGGGGAGGGGGAGGGTGAGGGGGAGAGGGAGGAGGAGGGGGAGGGGGAGAGGCATGGGCAGTGGGCGGGATAGGGTGATGGGGAGGGGGAGGTTAAGGGGGAGGGGGAGGAGGAGGAGAGTGTGAAGGGGAGGGATAAGAGAAGGGGGAGGGGGAGGGGTAAGGGCAGGGGGCGGGATAAGGTGATGGGGAGGGGGAGGGGAAGGGTGAGGGGGAAGGGGAGGGGGAGGAAGAGGGTGAGGGGAGAGGAAGGAGGAGGAGGATGGGGAGGGGCAGGGGTAGGGGGCAGGAGTGGGTGATGGGGAGGGGGAGGGTGAGGGGGAGAGGGAGGAGGAGGGGGAGGGGGAGAGGCATGGGCAGTGGGCGGGATAGGGTGATGGGGAGGGGGAGGTTAAGGGGGAGGGGGAGGAGGAGGAGAGTGTGAAGGGGAGGGATAAGAGAAGGGGGAGGGGGAGGGGTAAGGGCAGGGGGCGGGATAAGGTGATGGGGAGGGGGAGGGGAAGGGTGAGGGGGAAGGGGAGGGGGAGGAAGAGGGTGAGGGGAGAGGAAGGAGGAGGAGGATGGGGAGGGGCAGGGGTAGGGGGCAGGAGTGGGTGATGGGGAGGGGGAGGGTGAGGGGGAGAGGGAGGAGGAGGGGGAGGGGGAGAGGCATGGGCAGTGGGCGGGATAGGGTGATGGGGAGGGGGAGGTTAAGGGGGAGGGGGAGGAGGAGGAGAGTGTGAAGGGGAGGGATAAGAGAAGGGGGAGGGGGAGGGGTAAGGGCAGGGGGCGGGATAAGGTGATGGGGAGGGGGAGGGGAAGGGTGAGGGGGAAGGGGAGGGGGAGGAAGAGGGTGAGGGGAGAGGAAGGAGGAGGAGGATGGGGAGGGGCAGGGGTAGGGGGCAGGAGTGGGTGATGGGGAGGGGGAGGGTGAGGGGGAGAGGGAGGAGGAGGGGGAGGGGGAGAGGCATGGGCAGTGGGCGGGATAGGGTGATGGGGAGGGGGAGGTTAAGGGGGAGGGGGAGGAGGAGGAGAGTGTGAAGGGGAGGGATAAGAGAAGGGGGAGGGGGAGGGGTAAGGGCAGGGGGCGGGATAAGGTGATGGGGAGGGGGAGGGGAAGGGTGAGGGGGAAGGGGAGGGGGAGAGGAGGATGAGGGGGAGGGGGGAGGAGGAGGGGGGGAAGGGCAATAATGAGGGGAAGGGGCGGGGCAAGGGAAGAGAGTGGGGGAGCAGTGTTCATAATGTAAATGCACTGTGAACAATGCTTATGCATGTTCACATGCAATGTGCATATGAAAATCATTTGCATAGCGTAGTGCATGAGCATGTGCACAGTGCTCATATGTAGTCTCTGTGCCGTTCTTTTGTCTGTGTTGTGACTACTCCTTGTGACAAATTGCATGTGATCAACATGAATACAAGTGACACCGAAGATAGTAGGGGTGATGCCACTCATGATCAAATGAAGGTATTGGACTAGGTTATTAAGGGAAGCGATGATAGGGATGAAGATGATACCAATGATAATAGCGATGATGAATGTGAAGAGATAGGTCATGGTGGGCAAGGTGTCATTGAGGGCAAAGAAAATTCCAATGTGGATGGGAATGATGGTTATGACAAATGACACCAAGCAGGTGAACATGGTGGCGAGGACATGGGCGGAGGGGGGGGGGGGAGAGAGCGGAAGGGAAAGTGCTTACACAAGAACCAACGGTAGCTATACGTCCCGCCACAACGACCGCAACACATCCAGGTCTTACATTGTACACGTCCCCTAGTGTTGTATCTACATCATATGCATGCATACGCATCTCCCTTGGTGAAAGTCCCTTGGTGACGGCAGGTGGGAGATGCCAACAAGGGACGTGCCAGACGGCAACCCACCTCAACGTAGCAGATTGGGACCAAGTATCGCGGATGGGGACACCTTCAAATTCAATGAGAAAATAGCGAATGCGTTGTGTGTTGTGGCAAGAAAACATAGATGGTGTTTACGCACATTGTGGTAAGCATTGACAGAAGGGGGAGGGTGTAAGGAAGTGTAAAATGGAGGCATAGGTGCATGCACATATACACATTCAACTTGCATTGTACAGTATGCACATGCATTTGCATATGCATTCTTACAATGCACACAAATATGCATGTGAAACATGCACGTGCATAAGCATATGCATGATTGTCCCCTGAGCAGTGAAGCGCACTGAATTCTCCCCTTCCTCACTACAGACATGTCATCTCGAACATTGTAGAGAGTGTGAATGCTATGGTGAGAGGGGCTCGTGTACTACCACCTTTCTACTGCTTTTTCGATGTGTGGATGACTAGCAAGAATTTGTCACTATGAGGCATGAAGAAGCGGAGGCATACACATGCGAGCTATCACCAAAGGCTCAAGAGCTATACACAAAGCTATTTGAGCTTGTGTCGAGGTATACCATGACAAACGAGGAAGCCCCTGGGAGGTAACCAGTCGTGACGGGTAAGAAACATGGGTCACTACCACGAATTGTTGACTTGGAAGAGATTTTTTGCACTTGTGCCATACATCAAGAGCACTTGTTTTCGTGTGTACACATACTTACTTCATGTGGAGTGAATGAAGGTGACCAACGTCTCCCACCATGCATACTTAGCATCGCCTGGGAAGGTCATCTATACCGGGGTGCTTCCTCCTATGCTATACGAGTTTTTTATGTCAACCAATAATCATGCATCACTTGTGATGGAGCCACGACAACATGGGCATCCTGAGTCCCAGTGGATGGAGGCTTTAAGTACTGGGTTCAAGAGGAAGCGACGGTGCTTGGTGTGCCATCAGCGCGGACATGTCGAATAAGATTGTCCTACCCAGATGCTGGTGAGAAGAAGAACTGAGGAGGTCTCAACCACATAGCACGAGGGTTGTACGGCACGCATGCGACAACAACGTGGGCGTGTTGATGAGGCTGATTAGGGGACGCAACATACGCGATGTCCTGTAACCAATGAGGAACACAGGGCTGTATGGGCGCTAGAGAGGAGGCTCCTCGAGGAGGTTCTTACAGAGTTTGTGAAGGGACACCTCCCATCCAAAGCCCTTGTACATACTTGTGTTTGAAAGCACACACCTCCCTTTGTCTCATATGAAAATGTATTTGTTCTTTGTGTATTCATTACGTACCCACATCTTCCCAACCTCGTCCCCCATGTCTTACTAAAGACCACAACCTTAGTAAGCTAAACATTGTTAGAAAGCATTGACTTCACTCCTCCCTAATTTATGCATTTGAGTATGTATGTAAATGCGAGCAGATTGGGTTGTATAAACAAAATACCTTCACAACTCGAGCAGAGACCACGATGTTGGAGGTGTGGTGGAGCGATCGGAGCAACAACCAAAGAAAGAGCAAGAGAAGCAACGGGAGCACCATCATGATCAGTAGTAAGAGAATCAACATGAGCAGCAACAACAGTCGCACCATGACAAGCAGCCAAAGGAGGCATTTGGGGAGTAGCAAGAACATCAGTTACAAGAACAATTGCAACCAGAGTCGCGGCAACAGATGGAGATGCAATAGTAGCAACGACGCTTGCAAGAAGCATTGTAGTTGCTTCACGCAACACATGACTTTCGTAGATTTGCGAGAGTGCATGAACAACAACGACGACGTGGGCAAAGGTCAAGCTCAATGAATTGGGAGAGGGGTCGTAAACGAGTTGCACCACGCACAAAAGGTGTTCAAGTGGACACCCAAGAGCGAAGGCAAGAGCATTTTGAAGCATGCCAGCATCGCATAACCATCATGAGGTTGCAACGTATTGCACGCCCTTGAATGGAAGTTATTTATGGAGGATGATGTCTTGCTGCAACCACAACCTTGGTACATTAAACTGTGCGATTGATCCATCTTTTGTTGGACATTATGTACTTCATCCACATCCCATTGTCGAGGCTATAGCAGTTTTCTATGTATGGTAGACTAAGAAACCTAAGGCGGTTGGCCTATGGATAGGAAAAAACATTGCATGATGTGTACGCATGCATATGAAATGTTAGGTATAATGTTAGTAAAGTATTTCACAATGTGTGGAAATGTGGCAAAAATCGATGTGTGTATACATATGGTTCCCTAAAAAAATGGAGAATATGGTCAAGAGTGTAATGCAAATGAATTGTTCCAAATGTTGTGCTCAATCGCAACTGGAATTAATTCAAGCTGTTTCCATTTGAAGTTACACTTGTGGCTTTGGGATGAGAGGCATAATTTTTGTTTTGTAACTAAAACATTCCATGGGAAAGAGCCTTTTTTTGTTATGGATTTTATTTGCATCAAACACCCCCACAACACATTATTTCCATGGCGGGTTTTCATAGTGACCGTATTTTTGTGAAGTGAAAACTTGGCAAAAAGAGTAATGAACCTCCATCCCCTTTCCCCTTCCCCAACCCAAACCCAGGTTGATGCGAGGAATGACCCAAGAATATACATGCAGAAAGTTGCATTTTGAGGCGGGTTCAAATTCTTGGTCTTTAGTGACGCCTAGTTATAGGGGACGCCTTGCTTCGACGGGAAAGAAAAAAAATCCCGGGGTGGACCTGGATGGACATTAGAGGAGAAAGAGAAAAAAAAGGGAAGCCAACCAGCATCGACTAAAGGGAGGGAAAAAATGGCACGAACAAATGTCATAGGGTCGTGTTGGGCAAAAAATCATGATTGCTCTCTCTCTCTCTCTCTCTCTCTCTCTCTCTCTCTCTCTCTCTCTTCAATTCCATTGCGTCAAAATATGGTTGTTTTTACGTATGAGAGAATGCAAACGACAAAATTGATAGTACATAATTGCAAGTCAGGGTCGATGACGACATCGGTGGACCGGGGGTGCTATTTTTACATGCTAGTTTGCAGGGTGCCAGTTTTTTAGGGCGCCATTTTTCATGCTCGCTTTGCGGGCGCTCCATTTTTGCGTACTCGCTATGGGGGGGCGCCATTTTTGCGTGCTCGCCNTCTCTCTCTCTCTCTCTCTCTCTCTCTCTCTCTCGTCAATTCCATTGCATCAAAACATGGTTGTTTTTACGTATGAGAGAACTCAGACGACAAAATTGATAGTACATAATTGCAAGTCAGGGTCGATGACGACATCGGTGGACCGGGGGTGCTTTTTTTGCATGCTAGTTTGCAGGGTGCCAATTTTTCAGGGCGCCATTTTTCATGCTCGCTTTGGGTGCGCTCCATTTTTGCGTGCTCGCTATGGGGGGGCGCCATTTTTGCGTGCTCGCCTTGGGGGCGGCTCCATGTTTGTGTGCTTGAATTTGGGGGCTTCGTTTTTGCGTGCTACTTTCAAAGGGGCGCTAGATTCGCATTTTTCTCGTCCCCCGTCCCCACAAGCTTCTCGTCGTTCTGAGGAGGTGGTCGGTGTTCATTGTGCTCAGCGGTTCCTCATCGTCACTGGCTGTTGTCTTTGGTCGGTAGTGCTGAGCTGGACCGCTTGTCGTTCTCTTCGGTCAGCTCCGCAAAATGAGGCACAAGGTGGGCGGCCGGACGTACAGCGCCACGCTGCTGCTCAAAGACGAAACGTCCGGAAAGCTAGCTCCCTCTCGCGAGGTGGAGAAGAATGGCACGACGTACGCCGTGTGCTCTCCGGGCCAGGCGTTTCAAGTTCGGACGGAGTACGACAGCTGGGGGAGAGGAGACGAGTGGAGAGACGAGGGCGAGAAGTTGGTCAGGAGCACACTCAATGTCGACGGGAGATCCGTCGACTACTCATTCTGTCCCACCACGTCGGCGATGTTCACAGGCTGGCACAGCGGCGGCGGCACTTACAAGGAGTTTGTTTTCGTCGCACCGGAGGCTGAGCTAAGCGCCGGGAGCGGTGCAACGGCGGCTGCTACGTCGCCGAACCCGCAGCAGGGCGTGCTGGAGGTCAAGTTCGAGCACGTGCGCGAGGTGCCGTGCGAGTACCAGTACCAGTACCAGTATGGGGGGGCTGGGAGGAAGAAGGGCAAGAGCGGTGGGTCGTCGTCCTGCCACATGTGCGAGCAGCACCGGAAATGGTTCTACGGAAAAGGTATGATCTACGTCTCGGAAGGGGGCACACACTTGCCAATGTGAGCTACTGGTTTTCACTTCACTTCACTTCACTGTTTTCCAGCAATGGCCACCTTCCAAGAGGACATAGTACTTTTGTCCAGCAACAGCCTCGCACTGCATGGGGTTGGCAGTTCGAGCTTGATGGCTGATAAATGTGCCAGGTTGCCCCCCCCCCCCGGTTGCAGGTGCCGCCTGCCCATCCAGCGTCACGCGGCGTATGAAGGAAGACAAGAAGTTCTTTCAGGAGCCTAGTCTTGGCGCCGCAACGTCCGGGAGGGTTGCCAAGCAAGAGCCGTACACCAAACCGCGCCACTACAGGACTGACCACTCTTTTGAACCGGTGGGTGTGCAGCGTCTGCACCGTGCAACAACGCTGCTGGTCGGCAGATGCTGCCTCTGGCACACCTTGGACGAGAAGGCAGCACTTGACGGCCAGTCCTGCCTCCTCGTCCTTCTGCTTCTCCATTTCTTCTCCCTTGGTATTCGTCGGTGTGTTTGTCTCTTTCCCTGTTATTGTTTTCACTGTCCTTTGGGGAGGATTGTGCTCGTGCTGCCAATGTTGTAGCTGTTGTTCTTGATCAATCGATGTTGCCGCTGCCGTTGTTGTCAATGTTGTCATTGCCGCTGCCGCAGCCGCTGTTGTCTTCGTTTTTGTTGTAGTCACTGTCATCATCGTCATCGTGGTTGCTGTGGTGTGGTGGTGGTGGCGGCGGTGGTGGTGGTGGTGGTGGTGGTGGTGGTGGTGGCGGCGGTGGCGGCGGCGGCGGTGGCGGCGGCGGCGGTGGTCGTCGTGGTCGTCGTCGTCGTCGTCGTCGCCGTCGTCGTCGTCGTGGTCGTCGTCGTCGTCATCGTCATCGTCGTCGTCGTCGTCGTCGTCGTCGTCGTCGCTGTCGCCGTCGCCGCCGTCGTCGTCACTGCCGCCATCGCCGCCGCCGCCGTCATTCTCGTCGTCGTCATCGTCGTCGTCATTGTCGTCTTCATCGTTGTCATCGTCGTCGTCATCATCGTCGTCATTGTCGTCTTCATCGTTGTCATCGTCGCCATCATCATTGTTGCGGCCGCCGCTCCCACCATCATCGTCGTCATCATTTTCGTCGTGGCAATCATCGTCGTTGTCACCTCTTTCGCGAGCACTAGGGCCACCGCATCCGCTGCCGCTGTGGCTGCCTTCGCCGCTGCTGCTGCCCCTCCTGCTGTTGTTGTCGTCACCATCGTCTTCCCTGCCGCAGCTGTTTCCATCGCTATTCCATTGTCAGCATGGTTGCTGTTTGCAGCCGCAGTTGTTCTATCTTCCTTACTCNGTCGTCATGGTCGTCGTCGTCGTCATCGTCATCGTCGTCGTCGTCGCTGTCGCCGTCGCCGCCGTCGTCGTTACTGCCGCCATCGCCGCCGCCGCCGTCATTCTCGTCGTCGTCATCGTCGTCGTCATTGTCGTCTTCATCGTTGTCATCGCCGTCATCATCATTGTTGCGGCCGCCGCTCCCACCATCATCGTCGTCATCATTTTCGTCGTGGCAATCATCGTCGTTGTCACCTCTTTCGCGAGCACTAGGGCCACCGCATCCGCTGCCGCTGTGGCTGCCTTCGCCGCTGCTGCTGCCCCTCCTGCTGTTGTTGTCGTCACCATCGTCTTCCCTGCCGCAGCTGTTTCCATCGCTATTCCATTGTCAGCATGGTTGCTGTTTGCAGCCGCAGTTGTTCTATCTTCCTTACTCGTGTTGTGTCATAGTCAGAGGCTATGACTCTGACACGGCCTGAGCGGCCGTGTCATAGTCATAGCCTATGACTTCACCATAGCCATAGTCATGGCCATGACTCACAGCCATGGCCATCGTCAATGTCTTCGATACTTTGCGTGTCTTTCGTCGCCGTTGCCAGCATCTTTGGCGTTGCCAGCATCTTTGGCGTTGCCAGCATCTTTGGCGTTGCCAGCATCTTTGGCATTGCCAGCGCTGTTCTTTGTCATTGTGCTGCGTTGCGTTGCATTCGGTATCCGTAGGACCTTTCTACCTCTGGTTTGTCTTGCCACAGGTGACTGTGTTGGGCTTCTGTGCTGGTGCTTGTTGCTTGGCCATCCTTTCGGAGCGTCTGTCGGGGACTCGGTCTGAACTGCGGCTTTGCTGTGGGGCCACAGAAGCCTCCCATGGCAAAATCCACCCACATGTCCTGTCTGTTGCCCGGCAAGTGTACTTGGACTCGTAACGAGACAGAAGCACAACCTACCGTCAGGAATGTTTCAATTTGCTTCGCCGAGAGAGGCCTTGCTCGGACGCCCATCAACTTTGAGATGCACGGGGCACAACCACCATCTGTTAGGTGCAGTGCATTTCAGTTCAATTGCAGCAAATGGAACCTTCGACCCTCAGCGCAACTGTGGCCTCTCTCTCTCTCTCTCTCTCTCTCTCTCTCTCTCGCGAAGGATCACTGAGAGATTTGTCCTCTGAAGAATGGAATTGAATTTTGCGGCGTATCTGAGGTTTTTTGGCGTCGTGGTCTAAACCCTAACCCATCATGCCAGGCTGCCTTCTCCTCGGTCGAACACGGCACACTTCAGAATTCATGGTTAGGGAGGGTCTGTTTTGGTGCGCACCAGGTCATCGTAGATAGATCCAGCTGGGGGCCAGAGCCGGCACTTGTTCAACAACGAATAGGAGCGACAGCATAGTTGGTACATGGTGTACTTGCTTGCCTAACGTGATTCTCTAACGCTGTCCTCCCCCTCCCCCCCCTCTCCCCCCCCATTGGTTTTGCAGAAAGATGCCTTCGGTCATATTTTGTCTTTGTCGACGTACATGATGCCAGGTTGTGCTCCAACTGAGATGTGAAACTGCGGCAACGCTCTCTCTTAGAGGAATTCTGCCCCTCTCCGATGCTCAGCAGCAGCAGCAGCAACAGCAGCGGCGGCAGCAACAGCAGGGACATCCAGGGCAAGTGCGCGGTCAGGACGGTGCGGCACCCTGGGATGACGATCAGAAGCCTAGTAGGGCAGGGGATGATGGGCTGCACCCGGCTGTGAAGAGAGAGAAGAGAGAGGCGCCTTCTTCTTCAGCAGACAGGTCGCACGGGAGTCGAGGGAAGAGGGTGAAGTCAGAGGGAGCTCATGTCAGTGATTCTGCTGCGGGAGCCAGGTTGGCCTCGGGTGCTGCTTGCAGTGGTGGTGCTACCTCCTCGGATGGGACGAGTGGCGCAGATGCTGCTGCGGCTGGGCGCCGCGCTGGAGGAGGCTGTTTGCAACAGCAGGGTGCGCCTGCGGCTGCAGCAGCAGCAGCAGCAGCAGCAGTGGCAGGGGCCACGAGGGAGACTGCGATAGTGATTGGCGAGACGAGAGCTGTGCGTGTCAACAGCAATGGAGTCATTGACCTCAGCGACTGCGAGGATGAGGATGGTGGGGACGATGGTGTGGTGGAGTGGACAGAACGGAGGCGGCCAGAGGTGGTGGCGCTGGATTGATTGGGGGTGGGGAGGG
>SZWC01001454.1:96791-121144 GCA_023375785.1 Penium margaritaceum
CTCCTCCACCTCCCCCCCCCCTCTGTTGTGCTTTGTGTCGTTCAGAGCCCCAGATGTCCCCGGGACTCCTTGTTGTGCCTTCTACGTCTTGCAGGCGCCTTTCGGCGGACTGGGCATGAGGCCCATTTGCATGTTTTTGCATTGTATACTCGCTGTCAGTCGATGGATGTATGCATGTGACCAGTCGCTGCATCCGTCTTTTGATTCTGCACGTCTAGGTTCAGACGGCGTAGGATTCTGACATGTGTGCGCAGAGTTACGGCCAAAACAGTGGTTTTGGGCCGGTTTTAGCACAGCTCTTGGACTGTCGCGTGCGACACCCGCCGTGCGCCGCGGCAGGTATTTATGCCCTGGACCTGTCAGTTGTTATTTCTCTCTGCATATGCTGTATTGAAGCATTCTGACACTGTGTCTTGTGTCTCCTAGCCAAACCCTTGCCGTTGTGTGTACGACCTGTGACTGTCGTCACCGTCTGACCAGGCACTGACGCCCGGTCAACGGCTGTGTTGCTAGGAAGCTTCTACGCACTTTCTCATGGTATCAGAGCAGTGAGACAGTTCTCACTGAGCTGCGCAACAGAGACGCAACAGAGCAACAACAGTGAGAGTCACCGCTGCAGCAGAGCTTCTGGGACCTGTTGGAGACGGCCGGTCGCCGTCAACGTACTCCACCCACCAAGTGAGATCGCACCTGTTGAGGCAGCAGCAGCAGCGGCGTGTACCGCCACGCAGAGGTGTGTGGCGGCTGCGGTGCGTGCAGCCGCCCACCCACAGCCGCAGCAGCAGAGCAACAGCAGCAGAGGCGGCGGCGGCAGCAGCACAGCAGCAGCGGCCGCCGCAGCAGCGTGGTAGCAGCGGCGGCAGCAGCAGCGCAACAGTAGCGTCGGCAGCAGCAGCGCAGCAGCGGCAGCGGCAGAGCAGCAGCAGCGGCAGTCGCGGCGGCAGCAGTAGCGCAGCAGTTGCAGCAGCAGCAGCGCGCGGCGGCGGCAGCCAGCAGTAGCGCGCGGCTGCGGCAGCCAGCAACAGCTGCAGCGCGCAGCAGTAGCGCCGCACGCAGTAGCAGCCGCCGCGCGCAGCAGCAGCACAGCCGCTGCTGCCACCGCTGCACACGCAGCTACGCAGCTGTTGCTGCAGCTGACAGCACAGCTGCAGCAGCAACTGGGCGGAAGCTGCTGCGCAGCTTCCGCGGAGCTGCCGCGCGCCACCGCGCAGTGGCAGAACCGTGACAAGAAAAAAAAAGGAAGGGGACGAGCTGATGTCAGCATTGTTGATTGCTGACATCATCAGGTCGTGCTGACGTCAGCAACCACTTGCTGATGTCAGCATTACACTTAGCCAAATTTTCACCCGGAAAGTTAAAAGTTGCCAGCGTTTCGAATTGCCGAGAAACGCAGACGGTTTTGAAATCCGGCAAACTTGACCTGTCGTCCCATAGTGAGCGGCGACATGAGTTCGCCTGACGACAAGGACAAGGGACGAGGTGATCCCTCCTCCTCTTCTTCAGGGGTATTGAGCCCTCGCTCGCAGGCCATTGAGGACCTGCGCAGCCAGCAGGAGGAGATGCGTCGTCTGTAGCGAGAGCAGATTGACGCAATCCGCACGCTGACTGAGCTCCTGCGCGCTCAGTCCACGGCTCCTTCGCGGATTTCAAAGGGAGCTGCCGGCGTTGCGGCCTCCACCCAGCACTCGGCTCAGGTGCCCGTGCCAGGTGCTCCGCCTGCTTCACCTCCTGATGACGAGCCATTCATGCCAGGCTTCGAGGATGACTCCTAGGAGCGAGAGATTCGTCTCCTACAGGAGCGCCTCCGTCAGCTGCAGACGGGTATCCGACCTCCACCCGTGTCCCCGATACGACCGTCACCTGACTTCCCCGGTGATCACCCCCTTCCAGGAGTTTTCCCCGTCTCTCGCCCTCCTCAGCCTGCGGTTGCACTTCCCACGGAGCGGCAGCCAAAGGATTTTGAGGCACCACCTCCACGGTACATCAGCGAGGATGGATTTGACTGCTGGGAGATCCTGTTTCAGGTGTGGGCCACTTCCGAGGGAGTGTGGCCTTACTACCACAGCCCATACCAGTNCGAGGATGACTCCTAGGAGCGAGAGATTCGTCTCCTACAGGAGCGCCTCCGTCAGCTGCAGACGGGTATCCGACCTCCACCCGTGTCCCCGATACGACCGTCACCTGACTTCCCCGGTGATCACCCCCTTCCAGGAGTTTTCCCCGTCTCTCGCCCTCCTCAGCCTGCGGTTGCACTTCCCACGGAGCGGCAGCCAAAGGATTTTGAGGCACCACCTCCACGGTACATCAGCGAGGATGGATTTGACTGCTGGGAGATCCTGTTTCAGGTGTGGGCCACTTCCGGGGGAGTGTGGCCTTACTACCACAGCCCATACCAGTCTACAGATCCAGCACAGGTGCTGACAGTAGCCCGGGCCATGCGAGGACTTCTCTATGCCATGCCACGCGAGACTGTCGTCGACTTCCGCCCTTTCCTCAGCGAGGCTGGCACAGGCACCAGAGCACATCCTCTTGGAGGCTGGGATCTGGCGTTGTCCCTACTGGCCGCAGAGACGCACGCTACGCGTGCATCACACATTCGTGCTTTCCACTCGCTCCGTCAGGGAGCAACGGAGCCTGCGACGGATTACTGGCGACGTGCCATGCGTATTTACACGCGTCTGGGGACCTCAGGGGGCACACAGTTGTGGGCACTTCGGACAATCATGCTCGGAGTTCGCCTGGAGTACACCGACATCTTCACACGGTACAGCGTCGATGCTCTCGAGCCCTTCTTAGCCACCCTACAGCTGCTCCTTTGGGCTCATCAGCTCTTCCTCCAGGTGACGTCGGCCCGCGAGGCAGCAGTAGCACATCAGGAGACTTCCCTCGCTGCAGCAGTCCTCGCCTCACCACCATCTTCCCTCCTGCAGTCACCCTCATATACCTC
Source organism: Penium margaritaceum (assembly GCA_023375785.1). NCBI lineage: Eukaryota > Viridiplantae > Streptophyta > Zygnematophyceae > Desmidiales > Peniaceae > Penium > Penium margaritaceum. Next base: position 99,739 of record SZWC01001454.1, read on the forward strand.
CATCACGACCTCGTCTTCCGCCTCCTCTTCGACCCCGTCTACACCCACGCAGACGCAGGGCGTTGCAGCAGCTGCCCAGGGGAAGAAGAAGAATAGGAAGCACGGATCGGGTCAGCAGCAGACGTCATCCAGTGGTAGCAGTGGCCGTTCTGTGCACTGCTACAACTGTGGAGGTGCCCATCGCTACACCGAGTGCCAGCAGCCGCTTGACTGGGAGCCCATCACTCGCGGACTTCAGGTTGCCCATGTTGCTCGCACCGCGTCCGGCACGTCGCCCGCACACTCCTCTGGACGCGCGGCGACCACGACTGCAACTGCTTCTGCATCCTCACCAACGAGCAGTAGTGATCCAGACCCACGTGACCGCACTATCGCCGAGCTTCGTCATCTTTTGGCGCTTCGCTTTCAGGGAGGTGCGAGTGTGCTGTCATCGTCGAGTGGGTCACAGACTGCTTGTTCGTCCGTCCTCGTGACTCGTGATGACACGTGTGGGGGAGCATAGTCCGCATTTGATGATGTTGGGCCTGACTGCAGTGACTCGATTCATGAGTCTCACCTTCGTGATGTACGTCGTTCCTTCCCACTGACGGCTTAGCGTCCCGCTGATGCTGAGTGTTCCATTGCTCGTTGTACAGTGACGTCCACCAGTCGTGACTCTGGTGGCACTTGGATCATCGATTCCGGTGCCACCCACCACATGACGTGTCGTCATAGTGACTTTGTGGTACTTGGTCCTGTCATGTCTGTCCGTTATGTTCGTACAGGTTCTGGTCAGTCCTTACCGGTCCACGGTGTCGGGGTTGTATGCTTTGATGGTCCGTCTTGCCCCCTGTATCTCTCTGACGTGCTGTTCGTGCCTGATCTTGAGCTCAGTCTGCTGTCTGTGCGTGCCTGCACTCTCATGGGTTTCTCCGTTGAGCATACCGCTGATTTAGCGACGGTGACTGCTCTTGACACCCGTAACATTGTCCTGCGTGCTTCAGTCGTAGATGATTTGTATCGCATTGCTCGGCCATCCTCCCCTTGCTCTCTACCTTCCTTTGGTCGTATTTTTGTCACTGGTGTTCTATCCCCAGAACACCAGAGGTTGCTTCACCGATGTCTGTGTCATGTGGGCTCCGACACTGTGTCAAAGCTCATACGGACACAGCCCCGCTCTTGGCCTTGACGTGGCTTCTTTCGAGAAGCCACCCAAGATCGACTGCCGTTTTTGCGCTCACGGAAAGATGCACCGGTGCACTTATCCTGATTCGCATTCCCGAGCACTGAGGCCACTCGAGTTGGTCCACTCGGACCTGCTTGGTCCTCTCCCGGTCGAGTCCCTGTCCGAGAGGGGATGGTATGTTCTGACGTTGACTGATGACTTCACGCGGATGCGGTGGGTCTACAGTCTGCGTCAGAAGAGCGACGCCGCCCTTGCGGTTCGACTCTGGCTCGTGATGGCTGAGCGTCATTCTCGCCACACGCTACATACCTTTCGCTCGGACCGCGGCGGCGAGTTCCTCGGTGAGATGGACCCCTTCTTTGCTGAGCACGGCATTTTTCATCAGGTCTCCGCTCCTGCTACCCCACAGCAGAACGGTGTCTCTGAGCGCTGGAACCGCACCATGGAGGATACGGTCCGCGCCATGCGGTCTGAGTGCGGTCTCCCGGAGTCCTTCGCCTTCGAGGGCTTCGCCTACATGACGTGGGTCTGGAACCGCCTCCCGCATGGTCCGCTTCCGGATCATGTTACACCGTACAAGCTCTGGTTTGGCCACCGTGCCGATCTTCGTCTCGCACGCGTCTGGGGTTCCCTGGCCTCCGTGTGGTACACCGAGGACCAGCAGGGGTCCAAGGTCTCCCCTCGGGGTCGCTTGTGTGCTTTCATCGGCATCTCCCCGCGGTCAAAGGCCTGGCGCTTTTGGGACCGCAGTCGCCGTCGTGTCATTGAGTCTCGTGATGCGCTGTTTTTTGAGTCTCTCATATACCGTGATCTGGCTTCGATCACAGCTCTCTCCGCAGCTCATGTCCCTTCCTGTGAGCGTCCTCGGCGGATGGGGGAGACTTCTCCGCCAGTGACCATTTCTCATCAGGCTGATATGTCCGCTCGAGTCCCCTCTCGATCTCCAGCACTTGATGACCCGACTATCATTGCCGTTGGTCCAGAGATCCCACCTGCTCAACCCGTTTCACACCCCACAGGTACCGCTGCTCTCACGCCTCCTCCTGCATGATCACCTGTGTCCACTGGCACCCCTACTCCGGTGTCTGACCAAGCCCAGCCCACTCCTGTCCCTACGTCGGCTGACACTCCTGTCTCAGTGTCCGGGCCAGCTGTCACTCCCAGCTCAGTGTCCCCCACACACGCTTCTCCTCGCACGGCATCTCCGGTTGCCTCATCTCAGCCCTCACCAGCTGTGGTCGTACCTGTTCCTGTGGTCGTACCTGTTCCTGAGCCTGAGGTGTGCCCCTCGACCTCCGGTTACTCCCGTGAGCCCGGTGGTCGCCTTCGACCACTGGATTCTGGAGCTCAGCGAGCGTCGGGTCCCGGACCCAGGCGTTCCTCTTGCAGCATCGCGAGCGGTGATCCAGGCACAAAGGCCTTAGGCCTGAGTGTCCGCACTGAGCTTTCAAAGGTACACCCAGCGTGCCCTATAGGGTACGACCTGGTCACTCGCGAGTTCCATATCGCCTGTGACGCAGCAGCTGATCTCGTGGCCGTCAGACCTGACACTGAGGCGTGTGCACTTGCCACGCAGAGTTCCCCCTCTATGGCGCCTGACCCGGGCACATTGAGGGAGGCTTTCTCATCGCAGGATGCTGAGGCCTGGCGAGCTGCTTGCGAGGATGAGCTTCGCGCCATCCGAGAGCACAGAGTCTACGAGCTGGTCGACCTTCCCCCTGGGAGGAAGGCGATTCAGGTCAAGTGGGTCTTTCGCAAGAAAGTGAAGCCGGATGGCTCACTGGAACGCTACAAGGCCCGCTTGGTCGTCAAGGGGTTCTCTCAGATTGAGGGAGTTGATTACACTGACACCTTTGCCCCTGTCGGCCGCATGACCTCAGCTCGAGCTCTGTTCGGTGTAGTGGCTCAGCATGACTGGGAACTACACCAGATGGATGTGAACAACGCGTTCCTCCATGGCTCTTTGGATGAGGAGATCTACGTGGCTCAGCCACCAGGCTTTGAGGACGGTGACAAGGTCTGGCGCTTGCGCAAGTCCTTGTACGGCCTCAAGCAGTCTCCACGGTGTTGGAACCGGGAGATCACTGGCACCTTGACTCGCGCAGGATACGTACAGAGCGAGGCAGACCCCTCACTCTTCATCCTACCGACACCCGAGCGGTTCACCGCCATCCTGGTCTATGTTGATGACCTTCTGATCGCGTCTCCGTCCCTGGAGGCCGTGAAGGAGGCCAAGGCTGTCCTGCAGACCGCCTACAGGATGAAGGACCTCGGTCCTGCATCGGTGTTTCTTGGTATGGAGATCGTGCGAGATCNATACGCACGAGTCGTGGGGGAGCGCTTTAGCGATCTCCTTGGTGCAGTGCCCACTGCTTCCACACCCCTTACACCTGATGGGCAGGATGCCCTGAAGGTGGATGACCCTACACAGCTGGGGGAGACAATGGACGTGACCTTGTACCTCGTCTTATCGGATCTCTGATGTACCTGGCCACTACCACGCGTCCCGACATCGCGTTCGCCGTCAACCTCGTCGCTCAGTTCTCGCAGGCTCCACGTGTGAGAGCTCTTCACGCGACTGTGCGAGTGGTACAGTACGTGGTCTCCACGCTGTATCTCGGACTCTGCTTTCGTCGGCAGTGTTCGGTGGTCCTTGACGGCTACACTGACAACGACTGACTTGGAGCCCTGACGGGCGCAGTCGCACTGGCTACGTGTTTCTGCTCGGTGGTACTGCTTTGTCTTGGCGAAGCGGGAAGCAGGGCTGCATCGCACGTATCTCGTCGGGGGCAGAGTATGTGGCTTTGGGGGCAGGGGCTGCTGAGGCAGTTTGGCTGTAACGCTTGTTTCTTGAGCTTGGGCAGTCAGTACCCACCATTGTGCTGCGTTGCGACAACCAGAGTGCTCTCGCCATTGCGGAGAACTCTGGTGTTTTTCATGCTTGCACAAAGCACATTGCGGTTGAGCATCACTTTGTTCGTGATCTGGTGGAGCGACGCGTGATCTCCATCATGTGGGTTGGCACTGACTTGCAGCGTGCTNAGTGGTTGAGTGTGGGATGTACGTTGGCGTCTCATCTGTCTGTGTCACTCACTATGTGGTTGTACCAGTGCTGCACGCGTATGGACATGCGTACCATCGGGTCATGGGGGAGTGTTGTGCTTTGTGCCGTTCCTGTACAGTTGACTGTGACCACTCGGCCGTGTCCATACTCGTGCAGATTCCTGAGGTAGGCGGCCCCGGTGACACCGGCGCGACGTCAGGCGGCGGACTACCCGCCTGGAGCTGACCGACCACTGCTCCAGAGCCCCAGATGTCACCGGGACTCCTTGCTGTGCCTTCTACGTCTTGCAGGCGCCTTTCGGCGGACTGGGCATGAGGCCCATTTGCATGTTTTTGCATTGTATACTCACTGTCAGTCGATGGATGTATGCATGTGACCAGTCGCTGCGTCCGTCTTTTGATTCTGCACGTCTAGGTTCAAACGGCGTAGGATTCTGACATGTGTGCGCAGAGTTACGGCCAAAACAGTGGTTTTGGGCCGGTTTTAGGACAGCTCTTGGACTGCCGTGTGCGACACCCGCCGTGCGCCGCGGCAGGTATTTATGCCGTGGACCTGTCAGTTGTTATTTCTCTCTGCATATGCTATATTGAAGCATTCTGACACTGTGTCTTGTGACTCCTAGCCAAACCCTTGCCGTTGTGTGTACGACCTGTGACTGTCGTCACCGTCTGACCAGGCACTGACGCCCGGTCAACGGCTGTGTTGCTAGGAAGCTTCTACGCACTTTCTCACCCTCCTCCTCCTCTTCCTCGCCCTCCTCGCCCTCGTCCTCCTCGTTCTCCTTGTCCTCGTCCTCATCCTCGTCCTCCTCCTTCCCCCCCACCCTCCTTGTCCTCGTCGTCCACTTATTATTAACTAAGGCATGTAAGGCCCATGCAAACATGAACATGAGCTCTGAGTGTGAGTGCATTGCAGAGTGGCAAAAATTTGGCTGGAACACATAGTATGAAAGAACAAAGAGAGTCTATAAATGAGCCCTTAGCGGGCTTATATAGGGGCGACAGTAGCTAGCTGTACCGGGCCTCGTCATCCCTGCTAAGCCCAAACGAGTCAGCGGGGAGAGCATATTGCAGAGACCACGTGAACAACAAAGGTGTTCTCCTCGAGGCACCGGAATAGCTCTCCGAGTGCCAGGGTCTTAACCGTCGAGAAAATACGAGCAGTGCTAGAAACACTCGAAATCAGCGTCCAGACACCACAAACGACTTTCCGAACATCGGGAGCACTACTACAGCCATCGGGTCTCCTCGTCGCACTGGTACAGTCCACCGGATGCGCAGGTCTCGACCCACCGAGAAAACTCTCTTGGCTCCCGACTAGCCAACCAGGCCGCCGGAACGCATCGATCGCGTCTCCTCGGCGCTGTCATAGGTGCTGGAGAAGTCTCGCGGCACTCCAGAGGCCCATCGTGTCGTCACGCTCCCTTCTACCCTATACCACCAACGTGGGGTACATGGGTAATCCATCGACGTCGCTCGTGACGAGTGGAAGCCACACAAGCCAAACACCTCCTCCTCCTTGTCCTCATTGTTCTCCTCGTCCTCGTCCTCCTCGTCCTCCTCCTCCTTCTCCTCCCCCTCATCCTCCTCCTCGTCCCCGTCCTCCTTTTCCTCTCTCATTAGTATGGCCACAGGGCCAACCCATGACATGTGAGAGGGGACAGCTGCAAGCCATGGTGGCTGAACTCATTGGATGAGCAATAGATGGGAAGGCATGGGAAGCGGTGGTCATTGGTGACCGCCGTTACCAAGCGAGCCGCGGACTCGCTTGTGGGAAAGTTGAATCATCCAAAATCCAATCCAGTTTTCCACTGGAATGCCCAAATGTTTTGGCGCCATGCACACATCATTGGGGGCACATACCCACTCCCCGAATGCAACAACAACATCAACCTAGCAGTGAAGAGAGAGGCTGCAGACTCGCAATCGTGCGCATGCTCGTTGTTCCGGCAACTCAACAAATGTATGGCAATGAATAAGAAACTTGCACTTTTTTAAAACATGTTGCATTGAATGATACTACTAATTCTTGGGCATCTGTGCTTGTTTTTCTTCATCTAGTTTCCCTGGGCAATGGGCCTTTTAGCTGGTATATTGATGTTCTGCTGACATCAATTCTTGCACAAGGGGGTAGGCATAGGGTCAACGTGCGTCGAATGCAAATACAATTATGTGAACACTCCCCATGATCAACAGGCGACATGCTGAAATATGCAAATGTAGACTGATGGCAGCAAACACCTGCAATGTAAATTGTACAGGGTAGGGAGATCAAACATTGAAATTCAAACATTCAAGGAAAGCGCACAGGCCACATTAGCCACAATCATCACAATCGAAAGAGAAAACAACTACATGTCCAGCAGTCTTCAACTTGCTGCTGTTGAGTGCAGCTGGCAGGAAATCAACATGTTGGTGTCCTGCATCATCCCAGTCAATCTGGACTCCACCTGATGCACTGCCTGTTGTGATGGGTGCGTGTTGTGAGGTTTGCGATGCAATTTGCGCTGCAGTTGTCACACCACAGTGCGATCAAGAAAACAGAACGTGTAACAGTAGCATCTACATAGGCAAGTAGATGCTCTCACATGTGCCTGCAACAAGCGGAAGGTAATGAGCTTGGATGGTGATGCGTGCACCCCACCATTGCTAAGCACTCTTGAGAAGGATAGGAGCACCTCTGACAGGAAAGTATTCATTTTTCTTAGACGTTTTTCAAAACGTCTAAGAAAAATAAATACCATTGCTAAGCACTCTTGACAAGGATAGGAGCACCTCTGACAAGAAAGTTGTAGCCGGTACGATCGTGTGCATTGGCACAATTTCAATGTACCCGTCAACTAAAAAGGAGGACTGCACACGATAGCACAGCCTTACAGGAGGTGTAGAGAGCGCAAAGTAGATGCTCCCACGTGCGGCTCACATGGGATGATACAGCAAAGGCAACATGAGCGAAGGTGGTGGTTGCAACATGCTGGAAGGACCTGAAAACACAGAGGTGATCAGTGGCACAATCGGCCTCCCCGAGTACCTTAGATTCCGGTGACGTGGGTAACCTCTGACCAGCTAGGGTCATTGGAGTAGATGCAGTTGGGGACTCTATGGCAAAGAGAGCAGTAAGTTTCTCTCCCAGGCCACACAATCCGATGAACGTGCAAATTTCGCAGGATATCGCTTGCCCCACATCCTTCATCATGTAGGTGGTCTGAAGAAGAGTCGTGAGTGGTTGCACCAACTTTTGGATGGAGGACAAAATGAGAAGATGATCAATATTGACTAGAATTGCAACAAAGGATGCATAGTGTAAACTGGCAAACAAGGATTGATCGACTGTGCTAGGAAAGTTCCTCCGTTCCTTAGGGTTGACATAGCCTCCACATTCCGAGAACGAAAGGACTGCTTTAGACTGTACATTTGCATTTGGAGGTACCAAACATGGTTGGAGCCATCAGTAGAGCCCAGAGGTTCACGGAAATTTCTATCGTTTGCTACATGAAGAAGAAAGTTTACGTGAAGCGACCGGAGGTTGTTCTGCGTGAATTTCTTTGTCGGTTGCTACATGTACCCTGGGTCGTTCAAACCCAGGGATATGAGAGGAGCCCTTGGCCATCATCCAAAGCCCTGGACTTTGTACTATTTGACCAAGCTACCGGGCTTCAGCTTGCTCACACAGCATGTTGGAGCAACCTTGCACCCAGGGAGGAGGCCAACAAGCTCGTAGACGCCATTGACTGCCGAGGGAAACAATGTCGTGTGAATTTCTTTCTCGTACACCACGCTGGCGGCAGTATCACGTGTGTGACGCATAGCACTGGTATCAAAAGCTATGGAAGTGAAGACAAAGTCAACAATTCCGGCCGTGCCCTTGCCTGATATGGATGGATTGAATGCATGGAAAAACTCATTAATGATGAAGGAATTACCAAGCGTGATATTGGGCTTGATAACACAACTTGATAGACCAAGGAAACCTACACGGGGGCGCAAAGAAAGGATTCAGGTTCACATTCCTTGTCATAGAATTGTGCCTCTGATGGCTGCAACCGACTGCTAGACACAGTTGATGTAAAATGAACAGAGTCTTTCACCTACGCTCATAGGGATAACAAGCTGTGATCACAAGTGATTGAGTGTGAGGTTTGGACGCAGATGCTGGAGAAGAAGAGGAACAGATCCAAATGCAAAAAAAAAAGAAGCAGTTGAGTACAGATGACTCAGAAGAGGAGGTCGACCATCCACATGCCAATGCGGGCATGTATTATTCAATGAGAGATGCAAGAAGATGAACGGAGATGAACGGGGCCGGAGGAGTCGTGATCATCACTGCGGCAAGTGGCCTTGACCAATGCCCTTGGGCTACCTTCCTGACCAATGTCATTTGAAGGTAGTAGTGCTGGGCCCAAGGGAGGAGCTGAAGGGAATTTGAAATCTCGGAAAGCGTTGTCAATCCGGAGCATAGGGCGGTGTGCTACATATGCGCCCCCAACATGAAGGTGTCGATGGCCCACAGCTGCGTCCCGCCACCAGTGCCAAGGCGGGTGTAGATGCATATAGCGCACCGCCAGTAGTCAGCCAGAGGCTCTGCCACTCCCTGACCAAGAGAGTGGAACTCGTTAAGGCAGGTGTCCGTCGTCGCATGCGTCTCCGTAGTGAACAAAATCAAGGCTAGCTCCTACCCTTGGTGAAGATCCACTCCGGTCCCAGTCCCTGCTGTGCCCAAGAAGGGACAAAATTCCAGAAATTTCTCCTTTGGCGCAGTGTAAAGTAGGTTGTGCATTGCTATTGCTGCTGAATGAATCTGGCGAGAGTCAGAGGTCTGGTACTGGCTGTGGTAGTGAGGCAAGACGCCCTCCGTGTCTGCCCACACCTGAAACAAAACCTCCCAGAACTCATAGCCCGCCTTGCTCTAGTAGCGGGGTGGGGGAGACTTTCGCCGCCGCTTTGTAAGGAGGGCAACCTCGGGCTCTATGGGAGGGTGCATGCAATATCGGGAGATCTCCGTTAAGAGAGGAGAAGCCTGTTTTCCACCTCAATGAGTGCTGAAATACTTGTGCCACTGGTGTGCCAAATAGTGATCCCAGCGGCAACTGATGAAGCTGCTCTTGTACCTGGGTCTGCAACTGTCTCCTCATCACCCTTGGAGTCCTCCTGCTCAAAGGGTTTTGGCTTTCTACAAGAGACACAAGAGGTGGACTGCCAGCCCGGTGGTCTTCCTCCAACGGCTCTACATGTTGATTGCTGAGAAACACCGCCGCCCCAGCAATATCTCCCAGATGTCCTAAAGTGCATCACTTTGCAGCTACTGCTGTTGCTGCATCTTGTCCTCAGTTTGTATGAGTCCATCCATCGTCTTCGAGTGTTGGCTCGTCGCGCATACAACATGGAGGATCCATCAACTGCTACCGACCCCTTTCCCTTGTCAGTGCCGGGCGCCATGTGCACCACTCATTATAAACTGAGAAGCAACATTCGACAAAACAGGGAATCATCAATGTTCATTGAGGAGTTCAATCAATGGGAAAATGTGACTTCTCTGCCAAAAAAAAATGTTTGAGGTACTGATGACATCACCACCCACTCTATGGATTTCAGCAAGGGTATGTTGATGTCATGAGGTACGATGCTGATGCATACAGCATTGGAACTCTGTGAAAACTCCTCTGGATGCTGTCTCCTGCCCGTTGGTGGTGGTGGTGGTGGTGTTGCTGCTGCGGCATCCTGGAACTATTGCGCCCATTATTTCTCAACTGTGGAGCTACACAACTGTTGTGGTAGTCGCAAATCATGAAGTTGCCCTACATAGATCCTGTGCAGGAATTTTTGTGCTCTAGCAACTGGTCCTATTGCTGCTCCTGCTATGCTAATGTTGCTGCTACTATGTTGTTGTTGCTCGTTGGTCCGTTGCTTTGTTGCTCCACTGTTGCTGATGTTGCTATTGCTAATGTTGCTGCTGTCGCTGCATCTCTAATGCACAGCACAACGAACTGTGGCTTGTTAGTTCTGATACAAAGAGAAATTTCTAGGAACCTTCCTAACCACTTGCCGTGATAGTAGGCGTCAGCGCTAGATCAGCTTGTGACAATGGTCACACCAGAGGCAAACTGCAAGGGTCTGAGTAGGGACACGTACAGAGTGTCAAGAAGCTCAAAAATGAATATGATGGAAGAGAGAGTTAACAACTGACAGGTCCACAGCATAAATACCTGCCTCGGCGCACGGCAGGTGTCGCACACGACAGTGAAAGGTCTGTCCTAAAACCTGCCCAAAAACACTCTTTTGGCCGAAGCTCTGCGCTGACAAATCAGAACGCTACGCCGTCTGATCCTAAATGTGCAGGATCTCAAGCCGGGCGCTATGTCTGGTCACGTGCATGCATCCGGCAGCAAACGGTGGACACACAATGCAAAACATGCCAATCGGGCCCACGGCCAGTCCACCGATGAAAATCGTACAGGTTGCAAAAAAACTACAGAAGGTCCGAGACAACATCCAGGACGCTGGGGCACTCGTCGGTCAGCTCCGAGTGGGTGGTCCGCCACATGCCAACTTGGCGGTGCCTCCTGGGTCCGCATCAGGGATCTGCCATGCCGTAGCTGTTGGATATGTCCCTGGAAGATCTGGAGTCCCGTAGGGTCGTCACGATCTCTAGTACGGCCGCTGCTCACAATGAGCTCCGGGTGCACCCGTAGCTGCCACGGCCATGGCTCGTGACAGGTGGAAGCCACACACACCAACAGGTAGCTTCTCATGGTATCTTAGGAGCCAGACATCCCTGGCTGAGCTGCAGGGCAGAGGAAGACCGACCACCGTTGCAATGGTTTGTCATACCAGACATGAAAGGATGACTGCAGAAATATAGCAGCAGCAGGAGGAGCAGCAGATTGCGCCTCCACGCTGTGGAGGCCCTCTATTGGTGGTCAAATTCATCATAGCTGCAATAGTAGAGTAGCAGCTGCTGTGGAACATCATCGCAACAACACAAAAGAACTGTAGTAGCAACACTATGGTAGAAGTGTGAGCTGTGTCGGAGCAACTATATGGCAGCAACGGCACAACAATGCAGCAGCAGCATTCCAGTTCAATACGTTACAGCAGAGCATTGGAGATAGCGGAGACAACGGTGGCTGCTGCAAGCAACAGCGGTCGAAGCAGAAAAAGCGGCGGGAAGCAACTACAGGGAGAGGAGCTGCGAACAGCAGCCACTATAGAAGCAGCAGCGGGTGGCAACAGGAGGCGTGTCTGGCCACCGGTGCGTACAAACAAAAGGGAGAAGCAACTCGCAGCAGCAGCGTACGACAGCAGGAGCAAGCAGTGGCAGCGCACGGCAGCAATAGCAGCTTGTAGCAGTGGCGGCATCAGCAGCCACGAGTTGCAACAGGAACGCAGCACCTGCATCACCAACTACAGCAACAGCAGCAGCAGGCAGCAGCCGTAGCAACAGCCACATCCGTAGCGGCTAGGCAGTAGCTGCAGCAATTGTGGTTGGCAGCAACCGTAGCAAAATCGGCGGAAGCACGCACCTGCAGTAGTAGCGGCAGCAGGCAGCATCCGCAGCAGCAACAGCGGCGGCGATCAGTTGCAACGGAAGCTACAACAGGCGGCAGTAGCAAACACCAACAACAGCAGAAAGCGGGTGCAGCAACAGGCGGTTGCGAGCAGCAAGAGTAGGCGGTAGTGAGCAGCAGTAGCAGTAGTAACATCGTCAAGCAGCTGCAGCAGTAGCAGTAGCGGCAGGCAGCATGCACGGCGACAGTAGCAGTAGCGATGGCGGTTGTAGGCAGCTCGTGCAGCGGCAGCAGCAGCATCGGTGGCGGCGGACAGCTGCAGCGTGCAGCCATAGCTGCTCACTCTCGTTGCAACTACAACAGCTGCACGCGCAACAATGGTAGCCACAACGGTCGCAACCACTGCTGCTGCTTGTTTGCACCGCAAAGCTGCATTGCAGCTTCACGTTGCGAGCAAGCAAGGCGAAGGTGTTTGCTTGCCAAGCGAGCTTGCTTGACGAGCTCACTAAGCGAGATCGCTTGACGACCTCGCTTGAGGCAAAGGTCGAGCTAGAAAGCAAAAAAAAAGAAGAAAAGGGGAGAGGGCAGAGGGCGGGGCCCGAGTGGGGCACCCTAGAAAACTCCAAAGGGGGAACCAGAGTAGGTGGCACCAACAAAAAAAGGGAGAGAGGACAGGGGGGTCCTCGAGTTGGGCATTTGAGGAAGACTCCAAGAAGGGGTACCCCACTTGCGCCGAGCACTTGGCGTACCCCTTCTCGGGGTACCCCACTTGCTTGGGGGGTGAGTTTCGTTTTTTTTTATTATTATTGTTTTACCTTTTAGTGTGGCTTGAGGCCACCACCGTCGGGTGACGACAAGAACCGTTGTAGCAGCAGCCGCCGTGAGAGTCGTAGCAGCAGCAACAGCAGCAAAGGTGGCTTAAGGCCACAGTCGTCTGTTGACGACGGCACCCGGTGCAGCATCAGTGGCACGGAAGATGACTTGAGGTCGCACGTTGCAAAAACTACGCATTGGCCACCGGGTGGCCGCAGTGCAACATTTTAGCAACACATTCCGGTTGAGGTTGTCACCATCACTGGCAACATCGTAGTCCGTTTGAGAGACATTGCTGCATTCGTATCCCTCCACGTGGTGCTTTGCGCCACCAGGATTGACTGTGTGAGACTATCACCTACGCTCAGCTCTTGACATGAGCTGCGCAGTGTGGCCATGGGCGCTGCGAGCTCTGTGGTCTATGCCTGAGCCTCCGCCATGGCAGCCGCCACAGGCACAGTGGCCAATGCGAGGGTTGTAGGCATCCCACTTGTATTTAGGGTTTTTGTGCTATTACTGTCAAGATAGGCACCATGGTTGGCGCCACTACGGACAGTGCCCTCTTGGGTGGCATCCTCCTTGGGTACAATCCTCCCCACCTCCTCCTTTCGTGGATATGTCGCCGAGTAACGCCACACCGCTACTGCATGGAGATATGGCCACCCTATACATGGAGGTCCGGAACCTCAAGCGCATATTCCAACAGCTCCTTCACCACGTGACTTCTGAGGGAGCTACCACCTCGCCGCAGGTGTCACCTCCCACTTCATCTCCATCCTCCTCCCAATCTTGTATCCTTTTTTTTGACGATGCTAGTATGCCAGATATCTCATCTACATCCGTCACCCTCTACTCCGTTTTGGAGGATGTTGGCATCATACAGTTCATGAGGTACGGCCAGGGCCTCAGGCCCTGGCCGTACCGCTTGTACTTGCACTCGTCGTGCGTGGCGGTGAGCTGCTCGTCTTGCACGTTGCGTGCAGGGAGTACCACCAGATGCGGTGGGAGGAGTCCCAGATGACGAGACCCCCTCTTCCCCTTTCCTTGGCTTGGTTTGCTGAGTCCACAGTCATGGGGGAGATGGTTTGTCCGCTGACGACCGCAGTGGAGCTCGTCGTTGGTGAGGCGATTGCTCTAGAGCGTAGGATGGTTAAGGCGGATGACGCCACGCAGCACATTCAGCTAACGGAGAGTTCGGCGGGGGGATACGTCCGCCCTGATGGAGACTCTTCGTTAGAGGAGGATTGGTCTGATGCTAAGTCAGAGTTCGGGATGGAGATGGTGATCGTGGATGCCTTGGTGGATGACGTGACGACAGCCGATGTAGGAGCTGCGCCTGACAATGATCGCGCTCCCGCATTAGCTAGTGTGGAGCGGGAGCAGCAGCAGGAGGAGCATGTGATACAGATGCTGATGCTCAGCCCACAATAGACACCGAGAAGGTTTTGGCAGATAATACTAGGCAATAGGAGCATGTGATGGACCGCCAGGACGAGGCAGGCTTCCTCTGTGAGGATCAGTCGTCTGTTGTGGAATGGTCAGATGTAGAGTCGGAGGCATACTTAGAGGGCCAGTGCACCGCCGTACTTGAAGTAGCTGCGACACGAGCACGAGATGGCCCCTTCGTGACAGCAGATGTCCGCGTGTGCGATATGGAAGATGGAGAGTGAGTTGCGGACCTCCGGCTCATCGCTACCCTGACCGGTGTTGCTGAAACCATGGCGGTTCCAGCCGAGGACACAGCTACTCTCGTCTGAGCTACAGTTCATGTACCTGAGTGCCTACGCTCCATGGTTGACGAGCAGGATGCATTCATTGCTGTAGCAGAGGCACACGTGCAGAGTCTCATGACTGAGCTCCGGAGGCCAGCAGCTCCTGTTACACTACGAATGTTCCAGCACGACGGGCTGTGGAGGAGTGTGTGGACGATGTACACAGGCGCCTCGAGGCAGCTAAGTGATCTCTCCTGCTGAGCTAAGAGGATGCACGTCTGGGAAAGGGAAACCTCCTGTAGCATGTGGATGATAGGCTGTGTCCCAAGGGTCGTGAGGAGCACCAAGACAATGACCGCACCTTCGATGATCGCGACAACACCGCGGATACAGATGTACCTACACATGTCGACGTTCGACCAGCACCTGACGGCCGAGCAACAGGTGTGTCACGAGCAGCAAGTGCCTTCATACCAGCCGCTCCTCAAGCCACAGACGATTTACGCCGCGACTCATTGTCTTGCACCCACACCCTGCCAACAGCTCGTGGCCAGGCGGCACTTGAGTCGACGACTGACGTAGAGGACGTCCACTTATGCGAGGAGTAGGCGCAGCTCCACTTCTTCCTACTCGATGAGACCGCGAGGCTGCAGGAGGCTCTGGCTCCTGCCAAAAAGCACACAACCGAGGTCCACCGTTAGGTTTGTTCCGCGACTGACCGCCAACATGTCGCAGATGCAGCCAGCTAGTCAGTTGTCGCGTCAGAGCTCGTCGAGATCTACACACGCCTCAACGCTGCGAAGGCCATGAGGCAATTTTTAGCTCAACAGTTGGAGGCCATACATCAGGTGATTGTCTTGGAGGAGGACCTCAGCGCTGCACCAATCACATCAACAGCTGACGACAACAGTGACGATGACAGCGACGACGACGACAGCTACAACGACACTCCGGGGTGAGGCTTTGTGCTAGAACATCCCACCAGCATCATCGCCACCCTTGCTATGGCAATGTAGGGGCATGTGGCCATGGGGGAGCCGTGCTCCCTCATGGCCATTGTGTTGGAAGCAGCCATCAACTTTGCTCATGGTGTCAGCCTCTGTAACCCAGAAAGGGTGTTGGTGTGTGGGCTTTGGCCTAACACTCTGGGAGGAGGACAGCGAGGTTACTTTGGGTGTGACACAATGCTATGGTCGAGGTTATGCTGATCAAGACCCGCGCACCTGGTGAGGTCTAGCGGTGTGACGTGGAGACCCATTGCCTCCATGTGTTATGTATGATCCATGCATGGTGTGGTCGAGACCCCGACACCCAAAGACATTTTCTGGGGTCACGAGGAAACCTTGTTCCTCTGTATCTCTTGCATGATGTTTGACACGTAGGTATGTGATTGAGGTTTTACATGGTCGAGACCCGGGCACTTGGTAGGATGCACGATTGTCACGAGGAGGCCATGTGCTCTGCTATGCTTGATCGATGCTCGCCGTGATTGGTTGCCCGAGCCATCCTTCCCTGCTTTTGCTCAGCCATCATGGGTTGACAGATGTGTCAGCCAGAGAGAGTGTTGGTGTGTGTGGCTTCCACCCGTCATGAGCCATGGCCGTGGCAGCTACGGGTGCACCCGGAGCTCATGGTGAGCAGCGACCGTACTAGAGATCGTGATGACCCGAGGGGACTCCAGATCGTCTAGGGACATCTCCAACAGCTACGGCATGACAGATCCCTGATGCACACCCAGGAGGCATCGCCGCATCAGCAGGTGGTGGACTACCCACTCGGAGCTGACCGACGACCGTCCCAGCATCTTGGATGTTGTCTCGGACCTTTTGCAGTTTTTCTGCAGCCTGTAGGATTTTCATCGGTGGACTGGTCGTGGGCCCGATTTGCATGTTTTGCATTGTGTGTCCACCGTTTGATGCCGGATGCATGTGACCAGTCATAGCATCCGGCTTGAGATCCTGCACGTTTGTCTGCACAGAGTTACGGCCAAAACAATGTTTTTGGGCAGGTTTTAGGACACACCCTGCACTGCCGCGTGCGACACCTGCCGTTGCTTAGAAGCTTTTTTTCTCTGCTGTTGCTGATGTGGTAACACTGTAGATTAGGTTGACACAGTAGCATGCAAAGACTTCCCTTGGCAAGACAATGAGAAAGTATTGTTGGAAACCGGGTTTGGACTATTGTCTTGTCTAAAATAATTCTTTGTGTTTGTTGAAAGAACCCTTCTGTGTGTGCGACATAAGTAAATTTTGGCGACTTCCGTTCAAGTTCACGTTTTGCCGAGGACACCGAAATGACACGCACGATCATGGATGAGTCAGCATTGACAAAAGAGGCAAAAGTGATTGACACGTCAAATGCGACAAAGCACTTTAATGAAACATGTTTACAGCAGCATGCATCACACGACCTCATCCTCTTCGTACACCTCATCTGCCCCAAACAGCAACTGCCCGGCATAAGGAGCTGCCTTACGCTGGAACGCCGGGGTGCAAACATGAGGAAAGTTCGCCTTGGCCCAAGCCATTTTCACGATCTCCTCGCTTGCAATATGCAGCCATGCATCCATAAACCAAGCACAGGCCTCCTCCTTGAGGACGCCCATGCCAACGTTGAGGGGCAAGCCACGAGATGTCCGTTCTGTGCCCCACACTGAGTACAGTTCCTCAATTTTGTTTTTTAGTGGACGCATGATCCCGACGTCACATGGCTGCGCCTTGGAGGTACAGCCGGGGGGGGGATGTAGCAGGTACGCATGTAGGGGTAGTTGCTGCGAACCCAGTCATGGAAACTTGCGCATGCGTGTGGGCGCCACGCATCCAGGACGAGCAGCATGTCCGCGCCCCCCACCTCAATACCCAGCTGCTCACACATCCTGTTGTAATATGGAACCACGATGGTGCGAACCCACTCGCGAGTGGTTTCGCCGTTGGCCCAGTGGTTAGGGGTAAACGTCAGGTTAGCACTGGCGTCAAGGAGCTGACGGGCAGCGCTGCCACGTGGGAGGTAGCGCTTACTCTTGCCCCCAAAAATCAGGTGTAACGGCAGCATGTCCCCTGTCATGCTGCACGTGACAAGGGCAGTGATCTGCCGCTTGTCGTCCAGCCCTATGATGCCGACGTCTTTACTTCCCGTAGGTGCGTAAGTGTGGCCCGCGGATGGCATCAGCTGCACTCTTGTATGGTCCGCGTTCAGTATGAAAAAAGGCTTGATTCTGTACAGGCTGATCATGACCGCAGCACGCCGATGAAAAATGAGCACACGTTCCTCCCAATCCGCGGGAATTTTCTGTGCTGCAGTGGTTCCACAGCGCCAAGACCAGCCAAGTTCTCTCTTTGTAAACTTTCTGACCCACGGGCGTCCGAAAGCACGGGATCCAAGCTGCTCCAGGACGTCGGGGGCGTGGGCGGCGATGACCTCTCGGACCTGCTTGCGGATGGTCTTGGAGTTCAACGTGTTCCCAGCGTCGCGAGCCTCGCAAACCTTCTTTTTGATTTCCGCCACGATCTCCGGACGATCTGCAAGCCATGCCTTCTTGCCTCCATACCCATGCTTGCGATTGCGATTTTTTTAAATGGGTGCTGATGCCGGCGTCGCAAGAGCGGAGATGACAGCGTCGCGGTATTGGGGTTTGAGAACAAGCGTCCTGGATTCAAACCATCCGGCGATCGTTGACGGCGAGAGACGGTCGTAGACGCAGTGTCCGTCTGGCGTCTGAAAGGTCTTGCAAAGATGTTGGACAGCCGAGTAAGCGGTTTTCTTCTCCTTGAGGGCCTTGTAGATTGTCCGAAAATGTCCGGACCCAAACCAATTGCAATACGGGCCCCTCTTTGCACCCGTGGAAGCCCCGCTGCCAGAGTCTGTTGACGTCGTTGCGTATGACAGCTGCAGCGACATGCAGTCAGTGTCAGTGCTGTCGTCTTCTTCCTGCTCGCTGTCGCTCTCATCGCTGCTGTAGGTTCCGCTGTTGTCGCTGCTGCTGGAGATGGGTACGACATCACTGTCACTGTCGCTGTCATGCGCGGCATCGCTGCTTCCGGATGACTCGTTGATGCAGAGAGCACCTGTGCGAAGACGGGTGACGGGGGCATGGGGCTTCGGTGGAACAACGTCATCCACCTTCGCCTTTCCCTTCTCGGCGTACATGGGAGGGCTTCGAACAGGCTTGTCTGACAAGGGTGTCCGCAAGGATGCTGAGGTGGCTGCTTCCTGAGAGCACCCAACGCCATCATCCAAGCGACGCTGGCCGTTCAGGACCGGCTTCTCGTACAGCACCAGTGGCATGTTGGACAGCACTGAGAGAGGCGACGCGACAGACTTGGCCTCCTCGTCGTACGTTGACATTAATTCGCATGCAGGCTGCGGTCCATCGGTCGCATCGGACGATGCAAGGACTTGCACCCTGCGGGGACGCCCAACAGACCTCTTCGGTACGGGCGGACGTGGAGGAGGCCCGTGCCGGACAGCTTGCGCAAGACGACGCGCACGCTCCTCGGGTGCAACTTTTTGGAGGAATCGATCCATCGTGGCGGAGAGACGATGGGTGGGAGTGACAATTGGCAGGCTGCATGACAAGAACTAGATTCGGGCATCGCCTTTTCACAGGACGTGGGATGCTGCCGCATCGGGAGAATGACGCACAACGGTCATTCGGATGTCCAAATCTTGCTGAAGCTTGCGATTCGACACATGCACGTCCATAGCAAAGAATTCGGACGTCGCCAAACAAGCGTCACAGACTTTTTGCGGCTCCACGACCTCCGGGCATCCGCACGACATCGTTCTCCGACCGGAGCCTGAGTAGAATGGATTCGTCGTCGATTTTCAAGAACACGGATTTCCGTTGAGCGAATGTTTATGTACCACCCAAATAACTTTCCACTAAAAACCATATACGAAGTTACGGAACACTTCATTGGCGTTTTTGAAAAAATCGAAATTCAAGATCAGTAGGGTACATGTGAACGCAGGAACCCATGAACCTACGAGTGCAACGTCTCAAGCCGGACGCGATGAGTGCACACATGCACAAGTCCGAAATCGACCGTTGAGTACAAAGAAAATGCTAAGTGCCCCAGCAAGCCTCCAGGACGTTGTGCTAGGTGTCGTGCAAGTGCCGGTGAGTGGAGCACTGCACGATGACGCTACCGCCCCAACAAGCTCTGCATCAAAGATCTTCCAAGAGCGTGGACACTTCCGAGTGGTCAAGGACGGCTCACATCATAAGAGGTCCTACATGTGCGCTTTCATGACTCTGCGGTCAATGCCAAAGTTTGTTGAAGTGTTGCGCGATTGACGTCCAAAGAACAAGCTGACAGGACTTTTGCACATTCCACGTGGATCAAAGTGTGAAACGACATGACATCGTTCGCTGATTCCAAGGGGTACCAAGGAAGAGGAGACCAGTATTGCAACAAGAGGGGCTCTTGACCAGCTGCAGCTCTTAAAAATGAAGACGAAGTTTGTAGCGTTCGTTTTTACACCCCCTCATCCCCACCTTCCGCCCCCTTTTTCCTCAACCACCCTCACATCAACCACTACAAGATTGTACTAAAACTCTACGGAAAACTGACAGCTTGGCCACATCCTTCCCAGATTTGGAAGGTACACAACAGAAGGCAAAGTCTGTAAAACAAAGCGATGCAAAGGACAAAGCATGACCCGGGGCACAGTCGTCAACATTCCATGCTACACGTAGCGGTAGAAGTAGGCCTCGGCCAATTCCTGCCTGCCGGAAACGATTTCGGGCTCCCCTTCAGAACCCAAAGCATGGGCCTCAAGCTCCTCAAACCCCACGCTTCCTTCAACGATGCTCTTTCCTAGTGGGCCCTCCCAGCTGGCATACCTCTTTTCTACCAGCTTCTTCAAATCCTTGTCTTTCAAAATCGACGAAACGGCCCTCAGCCCCCGCGCGAGCGCGTCGATGCCGCTCACATGCGCGACAAACAGATCCTCGACGTCAACACTCTCCCTACGGAGCTTCGCGTCAAAGTTCACTCCGCCGGGCGCAAGCCCGCCGTTGCGCACGAGGGCGAACGCGACCTTGGCGGCGGCAACGGGGTCGACGAGGAACTCGTCCGTGTCCCATCCCGTCTGCGGGTCGCCCGTGTTGGCGTCAAGCCCCCCGAGTGCGCCCGCGATGCGCGCCGTCTCCAGCTCGTGTTCGCACGAGTGCCCCGACAGCGTCGCGTGGTTGCACTCCAGGTTCAGCTTGAAGCCGTCGTCCGATCCGACGGTCAGATTGTGCGCGCGGAGAAATCCGACGGTTGTCGCGGCGTCCCAGTCATACTGGTGCTTTGTCGGCTCCTGCGGCTTTGGCTCGAGGAGGAGAGTGCCGCTGAAACCGATTTTTCGTTTGTACTCCGCCGCCATGCGGAGGAAGCGAGCCAAGTTGTCGAGCTCCAGCTGCATGTCGGTGTTGAGGAGGCTCTGGTAACCCTCCCGCCCGCCCCAAAAGACGAAATTCTCGCCACCAAGCCTGTGAGTAACCTCCATCGCCTTCTTCACCTGCACAGCCAACCAATAAACAACAAAAGACAATCTACTTCTTGTAAAGACAATCTTCTTGTATTTCTTTTAATCTGCAAACGGATCACCTTGCTATGACGTGAACGTGCCGTGATCCATGACATGGCACGACATGGCATGACATGGTGATTGCCGGGACGCTCATGCTTCTCCATCATGTTTCTCCATCATGCGTCAAACGGACGAAAGTCGAGACGGCAGCGCATGACAGGTTGCAGCAACACTCAGCGCTGCACAGCACTGCACGGCATGGCCTAGCACAGAGTGGAAGGGCATGGCATGGCATGGGATGGTATGGCATGGCATGGCATGGCATGGCATGGCAAGGGGCACCAAGATAGTGAGGAAAAATCTAGGCAAGCAGGTGAGGGGAGGTGAGGTAAGGCAACATGAGACAAAAGAGGCGAGCGCAAGGTAAGGCAAAGTCTCAAACTAAATTGCATCCCAATCTACCCCATTGCACCACCGTGCTACAGTATGCACTACATTACATCTCACTGCCACAGCTTCGGTGAGCCTCGTCTTCTCCTCTCCTCTCTCGCCTTGTACAGCCGATGAAAACTCATAGAGACTCACCCATAAAGACTCTGGGACTAGTCCATAACGACGGGGGGGGTGGG
>SZWC01001454.1:121706-144342 GCA_023375785.1 Penium margaritaceum
GACGCACCATGTCAGTGCTGCGAGTCGCAGTGTGGAATGTGACGCACCATGTCAGTGCTGCGAGTTGCAGTGTGGAATGTGACGCACCATGTCAGTGCTGCGAGTCGCAGTGTGGAACGTGACGCACCATGTCAGTGCTGCGAGTCGCAGTGTGGAACGTGACGCACCATGTCAGTGCTGCGAGTCGCAGTGTGGAATGTGACGCACCATGTCAGTGCTGCGAGTCGCAGTGTGGAATGTGACACACCATGTCAGTGCTGCGAGTCGCAGTGTGGAATGCGACGCACCATGTCAGTGCTGCGAGTCGCAGTGTGGAATGTGACGCACCATGTTAGTGCTGCGAGTCGCAGTGTGCAATGTGACGCACCATGTCAGTGCTGCGAGTCGCAGTGTGGAATGCGACGCACCATGTCAGTGCTGCGAGTCGCAGTGTGGAACGTTACATGATGGCATCAACTAGCAATGTGTGCACCATGAAGTCAATGGCAAGAGGGATTGATGCCACTGAACCCTCATTGTGATGCTTTATGGCACGGTAAAGGTCGGGAGGGGGGGGGGGATCTAGTCACATTGTAGTCTACCTTGCCTTGCCTGTGTCCAAACTGTAACCATCAACGGATACTGCTTGGCAGTCAGTGATGTGGTGTTGTGTATAGAGATAAAGAAGTGAAAATTTTCTTTCTCCAAAAATGTGTCCCCGTGCACACAAAACACGGCACCATCGGGCCTGGTGGTCGCTCCGTGTACTTGGTGTAGTTGCTTTTCACTACAGTGAAGCTAATTGTTCGAGAAGAAAGTCAGAGAGAGAGAGAGAGAGAGAGANAAGGAGTGCCAGAACGCGACGGAAAACCGAAACCAGTCTTTCATTTTTTTGCCCAGCACCTCGTCTTCCGCGTTGTACCATTTGTACGCCAGCACCTTGGAGCTGAACGGGCCCTCGTATTTTATTTTGGGGATCGCGGGAAAAAATTCGCCCGACCACTCGCCGCAGCTCTCCTCCTCCAAGCCCGCGGCAGCCCAGCGGCAGGAGGACGAAGCTTCCTCCGTCGTTGACGAATCTTCCTCCTTTCCACCGGGTTGTTGCATCCCGGGTTCTTCGGCTTGTGACGGCGCCAGCGGCGAGGCTTCGTCGGAAGCAGCGAGCGCGAAGGCAAGCGCAGTGGCCCCGAGGCAAAGAGAGAGCGACAGGAGCAGCGCGAGGCAGAGGTTGGTGCCGACGAGGAGGACAGCGCGACGACGGCGATTGCCCCGTGTGATGGTGGCGGTGGCAAGGGTGGGGTACAAAAGTTCTAGCTTGCACGGGCCTCCTCCACCGCACCCCGGCTTGCAACTCAGGCGGCCACGAACGGCCATGACTCCGCCGCAACTCATTTAGTCCAAGTTTGCGGCAGAGAGCAGCGGCAGCGACGGTTGCTGCGCCAGCGCCGGCCCCAGCCCCTGCGGCAGTGGCACGGCGGCGGCAGCGGCAGCCGAAGCGGCAGCGGAGGTGGCAGCGGTAGCGGAAGCGGCAGCGTCAGCGGCAGCGGTAGCTGCGGCGGCAAATCCAGCAGCAAATCCCGGGAAGATGTTGGGCTTTTTCCAGTTCTGCGTCTCTTCTGCAAAGGCGGCCTCGACAGTGTCGCTCCAGGCTCACAGCACACTGCGAAGAGGGATTTGCCGTCGATAGACAGCGACGTGAAGAGACAGACCACAGTGGCACGACGCACCACCGGGCGTCTGGAGCGGGTTGGTGTGTGTCCGCGGAGCCTCAACCGACACGGCCCAAGCGCGAGAGCTGCCAACTGCGACTACGGAAAAAGGACACGAGGACAGTCATTATGAAATGGATCCAAGTCGAGGTCCGCAAGAATGTTCCCTGGCGCTGAGGTCGCCTCGACAGCAGGCGTCGGACAGATCTATCCTGTACGCAGAGACTGTTCCGCAAGCGAGCTGAACCAGTAGTGACCCTTAATTAAAATTTGAGCAAAATAATCCGCAGGCCCACAAGAGAAGTTAATGCAGATTCAGTGCCGTTTCGCATTCCGCCGACAGAAACATAGGTGGTTCACAGGGATGAGGTTTTTTTAAGAAGAAAAAATAGTTCATTTGGGTGATTTCATGTTTAATGTGTAATTACATGGAAGTTTCAAAACAATTTGGGTGAAAACAATGAGAAAAAAATGATGAGACACATGTTTAGTCATTGGGGGCTCGATGTAACGTCCCTGACGGAAAATTTTCCCTGAAATCCAAGAATTGGTATTATTTCATAACATTTGTGGCTCACCGCTCTGTGACTTTAGGAATTTTACGTTGTCCAACAGAGGACATTTTGGCTAACTGCCCCAACCTTTGATGTTCTGTTCCAGAATTTTCTCGCGACTTTGACCACCCTCCAAAAGGCTCCACATAAGTTTCACAAAATGTATCAATTTTTCGACATTTTCCGATCCACTTATTGACGAAACTAGATCTTTATAACTCCACGCCTCGATGTTTTTGAAGCCCCCCGAGTTCTCGGATGAGCTTCTCAAAGTAGCCACTCACGGCATGACCTCGCACAAGGCTCCAGTGTCGAAAACACAACACATGCATCATTCTCATTGTCGGCATTGTATATATCTGCTCGACTCATTCCACACTTTTCATTCAAGAACAGTTATAGCTTCATACATCATCCATTTTTTCCCAAATCATCCAATGTGCCAGAGTTGTGCCAAAGTTGTGACAGAGTGGTGCCAAAATTAAGCCAAATTTGTTCCAGAGTTGTGACACTTTTGCCCCGTACCTCGTCATTGAGAACCACATATGTCCCGCTTAGCGCAACACTTGGCATCAGAGTGCAGCCAACCTAAAGGAACAAAAAACACATTGACCACCTAGCGACAACCTCGCATGAGTCTTCATTGCATCTCCATCGTTTACAAGATCACATTCTCCGCAACGACAACGGTGAACGGAGAAAGCGAAATCGCCGACGAGCAACAGTCCCGGGCGAATACTCTGTTGATGGAGGATCAACTAGGCCTGTTAAATCAAGATTCTCGATGTTGAACTCATTTTTGCATTTTGGTACAAGATGTCTGCTCCCGGGTACAACGGACAACAAAGTCTTCGTCTTGGACCGATTTGTATTATGCTCGTCTTATTCTCGCTCACGTTCGAGGAAATCTTGAACTTTGCACCATTCTGAGGGTGTAACGAACGTGGTCCGTTTTGCGACTAAGTGCATAACAGAAACATAGGCCCTCAGCATAGTTGTCAAAGGAGAGTGGGAAAATGGTCGTCTCAACCATTTCGGCTGAGATGAACCGCACCACAAACCGACAAAGTCGTCATACGGAGTTTTTACAAATATGCATCTGAAAACCATATCGTTCCACGTGGCACAGCCACGTGGAAACAAGACCCAAGCGGTGAAGTAGAAGGGTGGAGGAGTGATGCGATGGATCTTCCCTTGCGGCACTCCTCTTGCCTTAGATCCGGCCTATGGAACAAATCCGGGCTAGAGTCAAACTAGACTCTAGACGGAGACTATTTTTTGGACCTCGACTCGTTGAGATATCGGTCTTGTGCCCCCGAAACCCGGGAACTGTAGGTAAGAGCCATTTTGAATCCTAAAAATGGCTTGTATGCTACGTCCCACCCCTTTGCTTCAAACCGTCCCGATTCATCTTTGCTAGGGGAGGTTTGATCATTACGTGCTTTATGATGCAAACAAGAAGCGCAAACAAGAACACACGTGTGAGATATTGTCATCCGCAACACGATTACATCACGTTCACTCACAATCAACTACACTTGTGGTTTTTGGGATCATGGTCATTTGTGTACAACATCCAGTGTTGATCCCGTGATCCTTGAATCTTTCCAAGATGGGACACGTACAATCCTTGTCCTTAATTCACAGGCGTTGGTGATTCTTAACCGAAGACTCATCACATGAATGCATCAATGACATACTTGATGCCTTGTGGGATGTGCATTGTCAACTATGCCTTGCCAGTTTGGAAGAGAATACAAAGGATGATTTTCACACATTCCGTGTGGTACGTGTTTAGCAAGCTGTTGTGGTGACGCCCCCTCCCCCTGTGCAAGGAGTGTCCCTGCAACCACTTAAACGGGCGTCCCCGTGAAAACAATCCAAGTCTACCCATATCGTTCGGACATGATCTCTTCTAAGGGGTTGTTTCCGATGTAGTACCTCCCGCAATATTTTCAATACACATAATCCAAGAACCGGACATTAGTCCTGTTGTGATGCAGACACCTGTTCATTACCACGTGTATGTCTACCTGGCTTCTTTCGGCACCCGTGGGTTGGTTGGCTGAACTCAACCAAGCTCCACTAAGCCCATGCAACTTGCATGCTAGCTTTATCTCAGGGTTGGGAGACACCAAGGTCCTAAGACATGGTTGCTGAGCACACTTGGCTTTCCTTTCAAAGATTGCACTAATCTTTGAAGGTGGCATTGGTCGTCTAGCACACATAACTGTCATCAACGTCCTTCACTAGACACGACAATTCTCCAACCATCATCCCCTCTTTTCTTTTCTTTCTGAAATGGGTATATTGGGCTGCCGCTCATGTCCTTGTCCTAAGCACGTTGCTTTTATCTAGGATAACTGAGATAATGGATCTCAACGATCCTGGATTATATCCACGAACAAAGTGTTCAACATATGGTATTCACCAGAGGGTGTACCATGATCACAATCATTGCGATACAAGTTGGAAAAACACCTTTCGGGTGTCAAAATGTGGTTGTGATAAAAAAACTTTCAAATCACATCCTGTGACCTTGGAACAAACGGTTCCAAAACCCTTCTGTGTTTATGTCCTCGTGTCAAAGGGTTCTATACGGAAACCCATGAATACATTGTGTTTGCCAATTTGCAACAATCCGTATTGCTTCAATGTATTCTACTGTGTACATTCAATACTTCTACTCAATAGATTTTTTTTCAAATGCCTTATCCAAGGCACTTGTAGAGGGTATCGCCTCCATTGAAGACATTTGACAAACCACCACCATTGTGGATACCACAGCAGTGACATCCAAAAGTAGAATGTACTTGCATTCTGCAATGTACATCAATTGAACCATCCTCAATACCAAGGAACTTAACTTTTTTCACCATGACCTTCCAGATCAACAAAGCATGGTTTGACTACACCGTAGTCAATATGATCTCAATCATAGATTTACTTTGTTAGAACAAATTAAATGTTCAATTTGTTATGCACAATGATTCGCATAAGCGTAGCTATACCATACCTTTGGCCTGATTGGAATCCATTTGCATGATATTTGAAGAACGTGATCTACATGACTAGTGTACCGTGTCACGATGCCACCAAATTTGAGGCATTTCTCGAATCATCAAAAGAATCTAATGAAAAATACCATTTCTGAAGGCCCATCTTGAAGAGTCCTCTCACACTAACATTCATTTACGACACATCGGTCATTAGTTTTTCTCAATGTTGATTATGACTTGTTATGTGGTCCGTCGGACCACCCAGATGCATGTGCTAACATATCGTTCACAAAGCTATCCGCTTACAGATCATCTCCACATCCATAATCTTTGCATGCCAGAACCGAGACCTGGACGTGGTCCCAACGATGTCATAGTTGGTTTGTAGAAAAGCACCCTACTGCTCTTGGATTTCAATATGAACTGTATTTTTGGTTGATTGAATTTGATGCATTATTTTGTTCAATGAATTGAAAATGTCACATAAACATTTCCATTGAGATGTGAGTGAAAGGAAATGCGATTTGGGACTTTGACGGTGTTTTTTTCCATATTGGACGTTGAAATCAAGGTACCATTTCATGTGGATTCGACCATTGAGGACTACTAAATAAAATCAATTATTAAAAATCTCATTTAATTCAAAGGTTTTCTAATTCATAAATCTCCAATCGTTGAAATCCAAGAGCAGTAGGCTATGAGATTGTCATAGCAGTCTGGAACTCCATTAGTAGAAAAGGAGTATCTTGTTTTCTCTTCAATGGAGTTTGCATAGAACTGTTCATGAACTCATGTCACCGACATTGGTTCACCCACTTTTGCTTATCAACATGCATGAAATACTCACTCATTGAGTGATAGTAGATAAAAGGTGTCGCCTTCAAATTTGTGCACTTCCTACATTCTGTTGATCTCGTCCTATGTCTGTATGTGACCCTTGTAGTCTTTGACCACCGCACTGCGGTGTCATAAATCATGGAGGACCTACAGAAGTATCTGTTCCCCTGTTTGGTGCATTTTCAACACTATTTGACAATCATCCTTGCCTTTTGAATAGGGTTGTTGGTACACTCTTCTACCTTTCTATCGCTAGTACCATTCAGGAACTGGGATTCGTATCCATCACTCACCGAGTGATAGTGTGTCAAAGGTTTTGCAATTGAGAATACATTCAAGAGCATCATCCTTGACATGCTCATCAAGAACCGATGTTTGCATGGACCATGAGTAATGATGCACCGAACCTGTGAAAGGTACTGAAGCATCCAGTACACACTGTGTACAAGTAGCGGGATATCAATCTCCAAGGATTGAAGGTGGCGTGCTAACACACCAAGTCTGTTTCACACCTCATGACATAGTCATGACACGGGCTTAGTCATGAAAAGATTGCATTTTCCCTTTGAACAATGTTTTCCAATTGGACATACAATTGTTTAGAACACATCCTGCACCCTCCAAACCACTTGTTTGGTGAAATGGTGTCGCCATTTCTATCCAAGACATCAGCTGATGTTGTCAGCCTGTTCAAATTTCAAAAAACCGTTGTGATCATTTGTTCATCAAGCTTATCCATGACTTGATGTTGTGATTAACGTACCAAAAGTTAGCGGATACGGTTTTTGTGCATGTTGTGCACGTTATTCATGCATGCTGTGTACCCAACATGACGTGGCCGAAGTGTAATAGCATGAGTTCCGCACCATGATCCATAAAAAAGGTGGGTTGTCTCCGGTATATGGTCATGCGCGCTGACTTCTAACAGTCATGCAAGCCGTGTATGTTTTAGAACTTGTGCTCAACGGACTGGGATTTTGTAGCACGTTCCATCTATGGAACCGAATGAGTTCGTCCACCTTTAGCACAGTCCAAATTTGAGGAAACTGTCCCCGTCATGCATGTGATTTATCTGTTGTAGTTTGGTTTGTACTTTCTTTGGAAGGACCTTGCCATACTGCTATCAGTAGAGTGGAGTTTTGAACTTCCTATGGTCATCACTGTCGGTAACGACCGAGACCACTGTACTTTTGTGACACCATTCAAGCTTACATCTGATCACCACATCCGTCTGTGATTATTTCTAATGATGCCTGCCGGTTCTCTATCTTTATGATTTGGTAGTATGACCATCATTGACTTCATCGAGATGCCTTGCAAATGTCAGACGATGTGCTTACTGTGCTTCAAGTTATGTGCTTGATGCACTTGTCCGTACGACCACTCCACGCATAGATCGTGTGTTTTTATTTGGCGGTCTACCGCAAGCTAGCACGACTACGTAAAGCATTGGCTAGTTCTTTCTAGTCAATGCAATGGGATGTGATAAGAACCCATGTTATAGATGCAATCAACATGTCATAATGTTTGTTGTACCATAAACACTAGCATAACACGTCCAACTGGAACTCAAGGCCATAGTGAGTTTGACACTTGTATTTTGGTGTATTTGGCACACATGACAAAAGTACAACCCACAGCTTTCATCAACCGTGCAATCGACGTCTATGACAATGGTGCATTCGGTACTTGTATCAATGATATAGCCAACACACTCATAGGTGATGCATTCAACATCATGGTAATCATACGTTCGGCACTCGTGTGAATGCTACAATTGCATTTTCCATGTTGGTCATGTTCTAGGTGCAACCGGCACTTGTCAATCGACTATCACGCGTGGATTTCCACCATCGCTTCTGTGTGTTGAGTGCAATCGACACTCACATTAATGTTTTATCAAAACCCATTTACAAATGACTTGCCCAGCATCCTTGGTGCAATCGACACCCACGTGAATGNTCATCAACCGTGCAATCGACGTCTATGACAATGGTGCATTCGGTACTTGTATCAATGATATAGCCAACACACTCATAGGTGATGCATTCAACATCATGGTAATCATGCGTTCGGCACTCGTGTGAATGCTACAATTGCATTTTCCATGTTGGTCATGTTCTAGGTGCAACCGGCACTTGTCAATCGACTATCACGCGTGGATTTCCACCATCGCTTCTGTGTGTTGAGTGCAATCGACACTCACATTAATGTTTTATCAAAACCCATTTACAAATGACTTGCCCAGCATCCTTGGTGCAATCGACACCCACGTGAATGCGAAGTCGACATCTATTTTGCTCATACATTCATAGACCATGAGCGGTGCTTTCGACACTAGCATCACGGAGGCTTTTGGAAGTGCAACTGACACTTTTCAGTGGTGTGTTTGACACCGACAAAATTTCTGCAACCAACACTTGTGGTGCTGCCTGTAGTGCAATTGGCACTTACATAAATGATGTGGTCAATGCCTGTGTAACCGTGCAATCAACACTCGTTTTGTACTATCCAGACATTTCGCATTTCACGTTGCCACGAGTAGGTGAGTCGTTGAGTGGTGAGAGCACGTACGGTACCTTTATTATTTGATTTGGAATCAAGAATTCATCTAAATGTACGCCACCATTGTGGTTTTGTAGCCCGGTTTATGTCATAGTGGTTCTCTTGCGCAAACATTTTTTTAGTGCATATGTAACCCGCATTAAGCAATGCCAAGGCTTCTAATTGTCACCCTTTCTGGGTTTTGTTTTTTCTCTCACGAACTACGACCACTCTCACCCCGTACATTCTAGAATTTTTTCCGGTTATTTCTGATCTTGGAATCACACACCGTAAAGTGCATTGTACATAATTTCCTATACCCTATTTCCTGGTGTATTTACGTTCTCATTATCCTGAGAGGTGCACTTGGGATGCATCGGACAGTGGATGTGTGAGCCCCTACTATACCACCCCACTCACCCCCACCTCTGAAGAATTCTCTGCGGTCATCTCTGGTCATAGAACCGCATGCCATAAACTATTCCAAGTATAAATGTTCATATTTGGAGCATTCATCTTGTTGTTATCCCAAAGGGAGTCCTCTAGACGCATTTGGTTGTGGGTGTGCTCGCCATTTCTCCTCCACCCAAAACAGCCCAGCCGCTTTAGAGTTCTCTGCAGTCGGCTTTAAAATCAGAATTGTGTCATATAAAATGTGTTATGTGATTGTTTTTGCACCAAAAGGCCCATTCTAATTTTCTTTTCATCGTCCTGAGCAAATCCCTAAGAACGGAGCAGGCAGGTGGTATGCGCGCCGCTGTTCCACAAGCCCCTCACCCCCGCTGCTCCAGATTTCTCGTTGGCCAATCTTTTTTTGGAATGGTTTGCCATAATCTGAATTGCGTATAACTTTCTGTTTCCGACATCCCGGTGCACTTGTCCTTTTCTTATCCCCATTGTTGCCCCCAAGATGCATCCGGTCATGGATATGCATGATGATATCCCACCACCCTCCTCATCGCCACTGCTCTAGAAATCTCCGCTGCCGCCTCTAGTATCAGAACCATGTGTCATGAACTACTCTGCATGTACTCTTTTATGCTTTATGTCTTAATGCACGTGTCTCATTGTTATCTCGAGTGGTGTCTCAGGAACACATCCGGCCGTGGGTGTGCGCACCACTATCCCACCACCCCTTTTCCCCCACTACTCCATAACTCTTCACAGTTGGCACTCGTGTTTGAATCACGTACCGTACGTTCCCTACACATCAGTGCACTTGCCTTGTCAGAGTAGCTGCTCAAGCATCTGATTGGTCCACTTGGTCTGCATGTTAGACTGAGAGCAGAAGTTATCGATAGCTGGATCTGAATGCCATGGCGAGGAATTGTTTCCTACCAAGATATGCTGCTGAAGCTACCATCGCGTTCACTGGCGATGGAGGGAATTCAGTGCAGTCAAAAGACGTTGAGGAACATCCGCATTGTTTCATGGACAGTCACAGTGGGTGTTGTTGGAATGAACTGTGCAAAGTTGGAGAACCAGTCAACCACAATGAGAATTGCATCAAACCACTCCGGTGTAGAATGTTAATCCATTGTGAAGTCCATGTAGAAGTCCAACCAACGTTTTTTTCAGAGCAGGTTTGATCCATCTTGACTTGAGCCAATGGCAAACATCAAGTGATTCGCAATGTTTAGCATCTTTTCCAACCAGTAATGTTTGGCAAGTCTTTTAGGATCTTTTCCTCACTGAAGTTTCCACCTTGGCAGGTGTTGTGGAACTCCTCCAAAAAAACATGGATGTAATTTGCTGCATAGAGGTCCAACAATGTGACGATTCAATCTTCATTGATCATACCTTATCTTCCAAACCTTTCATAGATTTCAAAAAACATCTGAAAAACAAAGGTCTCGCTCGATATGTGTTGCATTGATTTCGGCCATCATGTTTGGTCATTCCCTGAGAGATTCCGTTGGATTTGGTTTTTCCAGGCCAGTACTAGATGTCGCAGTCGAAGAAGGACTGCAGAAAGCACATCCTTTGGGTCTCTCAGAAGTCCAGATTTGGCTAAGTCTCCAAGAGTTTTTACGACGTGCTTGTCGGTGTGCACGACACATCATTGATATTCCAGGTATTGCTGCCACATTTTGAGGCACAACCACCAAGATTTCCCTCTTGTGCACTGTTTAGTTCAACACCGTTCTACGCAGTTCATGCACCACATACGCGACCAAGTGTTCCATACCGCCATTGCCTTGAAGGAGAACAACTCCGATTGATTGATTGGATACATCGGTGGTCATGATGTAGTCCACCATTGGATCTGCCAATTGTAGGGCTAACTCCAAGGTCATAGTGGTTCGCACACACGTAGACACATTTTTTTTTGTCTATCAAATTCCACTAATTTCATTGGCAGGTAAGGTCAGGCAGAGGCACCGGAATTCCTTAAAAATCCTGTTCAAATCAATGATATCAGTTACAGAATCTCACAGATGCTTGGAATTTCAGAGCATTTTTTGGTACAGAGAAATTGATGAATGCTGCCACTTCCTTTGGGTATAGAGTAACACGTCTGCCCCAGTGATGTGGCGTAAAAACCCTATCCAACAGTGGTTGTATTCACACTTGGAGATTTTTCCCAAACAATTTCTCTCTTTGTAGAACGTCACAAGCATTTTGAAGATTTCCATTGTGCTCCTATGGGATACAGCTAGACACCAATATGTCATCGAGGTACACTGAAACACAAATTTCAAGGTATAACCAAACATACTTGTCCATTGCTGCCATAGTTTTTGCAGGGGAGTTTGTGAGTCGGAACTGCAAAATTGTGAACTCAAAGTGTCTGTACCCTGTGCAGAGCACCATTCACTTGATATCCTTATCTGATAGCCACTCCGCACATCAATTCTGGTAACAACTTGGGCA
Source organism: Penium margaritaceum (assembly GCA_023375785.1). Taxonomy (NCBI): domain Eukaryota; kingdom Viridiplantae; phylum Streptophyta; class Zygnematophyceae; order Desmidiales; family Peniaceae; genus Penium; species Penium margaritaceum. The sequence continues at coordinate 133,203 of SZWC01001454.1, forward strand.
CCTTGTGATTGGTCAAATGGCTCACCTGCTCATGAAAGAGGATAGCGGTTCTTAACGGTGACTTCATTCAACGCCCTGCATTCCACACAAATCTAGATTTGGATTTTTTTTGCAACAATCACAGGTGTTGCACATGGTGACAAAGACCTGTGAAGCATTGCTTGAGAATCTTGTCGAGAGGGTGCTTTAGCACGGTCAGCTCGTGGTCGCTCGTCCAGGAGGCTCCCTTGACTATCAATTGTGCTAGCCGGCTTGGTGATTGACGGTCCTCTGAGGATGGAGCTCTTAAAGTTGTTCGCTGGGAAAATTCCAGGAGAACTTTTCGATGAGTGGTGACAACTCCTCGGGTACCGCATTCGAATCTAGCTGGCGTCAAGGACAATGAGGCTGATGGATCTGCTGAGTCAGTTGCTGCCATCCATCTTGCTCCTTTTTCCTTGTTCCACATGATGATCCAAGCATGAGCTCCGCATTGGTGATTCCTTTCTGCCATGTCCAAGGATATTGGCTATGCACATTCTTGGTTTGTGACTACTGCAACTGCCTTTGCTGCTTCTATCCATGCTGCTCTCCACATTTTTTATTGCATCTTGGGTTGCTCAACCAACCGAAGGCATTGTCTTGCACCATTGGTGTTGACATAGGCCACGCCCATCTACAGATTTTTTTTCTTTCTTCTTTTCTGTACATGAAACATCGCCTAGGGATTATTCTGTGGTCACTCAGTGGGCAAGCCCTCCAGACTATTACATCAAGCAAATGTTAAATTTTTAGTCAGCTTGGATCTTGACGTTGAAGGATTTGCAACTGTATATCACCAGTTTTTTCCTTTTAACACCATTGCTTCAGTCTTCAAACCTAACATTCAGAGTAAATGGTTGCTTACAAAGCTGTGAGCGACCCCCCATCCAAAAACTTTGGCATTGTTTTCTTGCTTTTGCAACCTGTTGGTTGAGCCCTCACTAGTATGACCATTTGGTCTTCCTCTTATCCTTCATCAGATTGTGCTATCTCAGGAATTCTTGCCTACAGTGTCATGAGCCGTTCAGATGGGCGAGTGGTCGCCACAGATGTTTCTGACCAGACAGGAGGTCCATTGTCCTCTCCTTTGCAGTTTCCCAACTCCTTTGATTCTTTAAAATGTTCCATCCCTCCATTTTTTCCCTGCTGTTGGCACCGGTGACAATCCTTAATGTATGGTTGCAAGTCCACCATTGATGTTGATCATGGTAACTGACATGTCCACTGATGTTGTGGGAGCCGCTGGTTGAGGTGGTGAATACATCATCATGCTGAATTCATACGCATGTTTTGATGTGACCATCTTCTCCACATGCTTGCGACGGAGTTCGGAGAATTACTCCATGCACGATGCACCATCGACTTCCTTTGCCCACTCTGGAGGGGGGGTGGAGTGGGAGTTGTCCCTGCCAGTGTTTGGGGCGTTCCCATCCATGGAGGCCTTGCGTCAGAGTACGATGCCACAGCTTTATTAGGAGATGGGCGCGATGTGGCTCGCAAACCATTGCGGGCAGTGGGTCAAGGAGGTAGGGGCTGCTGCCCTCCAGCATTGTGCGTGCATTGGGCCTGTGCATTGTGGACCAAACATAGTTTGTTAACGCCGTGCTCACAGCCGGTGCATGGTGATGGCGACATGGGGAAGCTCTCTCTGGCTGCAGGGAACGTGTTGGGCCGGGGGAGAGGACCTACCTCCAGGCCGAGGACTTCCGCCTCTACGCTCAGCTTTGGCTTGGACTCCCCTTAGGGCACTTGGAGCAGGTGAGGCTGGAGTGGTTATCACCGGCCGCAATGACAAGGAAAGAGAAGGTGGGGGGAGAATTTTGGTACGTCCACAACGCCATCCATAATGAGCTTTCAGACAGCTGCCGCAAGCACCGCCTCGATGTGCGGGTTGGGCCCAAACACATGCTACTGCTGCCGGGTGGCCGGGGGTACCTCTGCCCAAATCTCCACCTGGTAAATCACGGGGTCGCCACCACAGGGGTGCTGGACGTCGTCGCTGTCAACGCGGAGGGCCAGCGGACTACCGGGCTGGTGGCCGCCATTTGGGCAGCCGAGAAGAAGAAGGATGAAAAACATGTAGCGGTGCTACAGTGGAAGCGCTTCCTCCTTCCACTAGCCTAGGAGACCCTGGGTGGCCTTGGCGATGAGTTCTGGGTCTTCCTCACTCGCCTAACCCCCTCTGGCCGCGCTCCTCACCATCAAGCGCGGCGCCACAAGCGAGTACGTCTTCGTACACTACCCCCAAGACGTCTTCTCCACCATGGCGGTCCAGGGCACCATCCTGCCTTGGGCACACGAGCTCTTCCTCCGGATTGAGGAAGCTCGTCTAGAGTCCCAACGCCAGCGCACGGAGGCTCTTGCCTCCCCTACCGTCCCCTCCGTGGCCGTCACTTCCCCCACCGCAGCTACCTCATCATCTTCGGGGAAGGAGAAGCGTCGGAACTAGTAAGACAAGGGTCTACCGCAGTAGCAGCAGTAGCAACCGTCGATCGGGTCCAACGGTGGTGGCTCGGTCTGCCACAACCGTGGCCAGCCTGGGCACGAGTGGTACACGTGCCCTCTCCTGACGGACGAGGCGTGCGTCATCGCCACTATGCGTCGCTAGCGGGAGCGTCGTCTCGCCTCTGCCACTATAGCTGCCGCCGGCCCTTATGCCTCGGCCTCGTCCAGCAGCTCCGCCAATCAAGTAGACACCCGCACGGCAGCAGTACTATCCGGAGCCGTCGACGCCTCCATTTCCTTCACCGGCACAGACCTTCCCCTACCCTGGCTCCGGTGTCGTGACTCTGCACTCGGTCTACACTCCCGGGCTGTCCTCTCGTGAGCGTCAGCTAGAGCAGTTCATCGCGCTCCAGCTCGGCCTGCCTCGTTCTCCCCTCTAGGGAAGTGCGAGTTGCGTCACTTCCTACTCTCCTGCCCAGCCTTGCATGAATGAGACTGAGCTGCGGTCATGTCACGTTTCCTCGTCTGTCACGTCGTCTCCCGTGGTCTCCTCTACCCCCTTCCATGACAATGTTGCATGGCTTGATGATTGGCAGTCTCGTTTCGCGCCCCCTTCAACCGCGTCCGCGTCTCTTGCTTGCTGTCATGTGACCGTTAGCGATCTGGTGACCCCGGTCCAGGACCCTGCTGAGACCTGGATCATTGACTTTGGGGCCATGCATCACATGACGGCCTCCTAAGAGGCCTTTAGCATGCTTGGTCCTGTTGGCAATGCCTCAGGTGTCCGGACGGGCTCCGCACAGTTTTTGCCAGTCCGTGATGTCGGTTTCGTTTGTTTCCGTTGTCCTGCTGGTGATGTCTTTCTGACCGATGTCCTCTTCGTCCCGGGTCTTGAGCTCAGGCTCCTGTCCGTCACTGCCCTTCATCGCATGAGCATGGACGTTGTGCACTCTTGTGGTATTGGCACTGTGCCGTTGCGTCCTTCTGGTCTTGTCGTTCTACATGCCACCGCCCATGGCAACCTGTAGCATGCCCCTCGTCTGTCCTCCTCTCCTCTAGTCTCCTCCCCGTCGGCCGCCATAGGCCATGTGTTTGTCACCAGCATGCTCTCTCCTCAACACACCCGCCTCTTGCACCGTCGCCTTTGCCGCGTCCACTCTGCTGCCATAGATAGCATGCTCCGCACCCAGCCGGCCAAGGGCCTTGACCCAGAGACTTTCCCTCTCCCGTTTCCCACAGAGTGTATTGATTGCGCTTAGGGCAAGATGCAGCGGTCCACATACCCTTTTTCTTCCTCCCGTGCATCCGCCCCTCTTGACCTGGTCCATTCTGACGTCATGGGCCCTCTTTCCACAAAGTCCGTCGGAGAGCATGGCCGCTATATCCTCACCGTCACTGACAACTATTCTCGCTACCGCTAGGTCTTCTGCCTTCGGCAGAAGAGCGATGTCGCCCGCACCATCGAGGAATGGCTCGTCCTTGCGAAGCGCGAGTGCGGTCACTCTTTTCGCCACTTTTACTCCGATTGCGGTGGTGAGTACATGGGTGAGACCACGCCCTTTCTCGCCTCCCGCGGCATCTTCCATGAGACATCTGCGCCCTACGCACCCGCCCAGAACGGTGTCTCCGAACGGTGGAACCGTACCATGGCCGACGCCATCCGCACCATGCGGGTCAAGTCAGGTCTCTCCGATGGCTTCTATTTTGAAGCCATGGCCTACATGACATGGGTCTGGAACCGGATTCCCCACGGTCCCCTTCCCCTCCAGTCCACGCCGTACCAGCATTGGTGCGGTCAGCGCGCTGACCTCCACCCGGCTCGCGTCTGGGGCTGCGTGGCCATTGTGTGGCTGCCCGCCCTGTAGCAGGGCGGCAAGCCCCCCCCCCCCCCGCCAACGTCCCTGTACCTTCCTCGGTGTCTCTCATAAGTCCAAGGCGTGGCGCTTCTGGGATCCATCCCAGCATTGCATCGTCGAGTCCCGCGATGCCCTCTTCTTCGAGGATCTGCTTTCCCGCGACCTCATTCGCTCTGGCTCGTCCGTGTCTATCCTGACGCGTGGGGGAGTGGTGAGTCCTTCCTCTGTCCTACCGCTTCCAGGTGACACTTCCCTTGGCCCCTCCGGGCCAGCAGCCCCAATCGCGTCCACTGGCTCCTCTGGGCCGGCAGCCCCAGTCGCGTCCACTGGCCCTTCCGGGCCGGCAGCCATAGTTGCGTCCACTCGCCCCTTCGGGCCGGCAGCCCAAGTCGCATTCACTGGCCCCTCCAGGCCAGCATCCTAAGTCGCGTCCACTGGTCCCTCTGGGCCGGCGGCCCCTGTTGCGTCCACTGGCCCCTCCGGGCCGGCAGTCCCAGTCGCGTCCACTGACCCCTCCGGGCCAGCAGCCCTACTCGCATCCACTGGGCCCTCCAGGCTAGCAGCCCTAGTCGCGTCCACTAGCTCCTTCAGGCCAGCAGCCCAAGTAGCGTCCACTGACCCCTCCGGGCCAGCAGCCTCGGCTGCATCCACTGGCCCCTCTGGGCCAGCAGCCCCGTCCGCCTCCGTTAGCCCGTTGGACTCAGTGCCATCTCTTGCCCTGCCATGCTACGCACGTGGGCCAGGCGGTAGCCTCCGACCCAGGCCATTGGTGAGCGCGCAGACCGTGGCACCGCCCTTCGTGGCACCTCGGCCCCCTATGGCTCCACGTGTCTCCTCCACTCCCCGGGTCGTGAGTGGGGATCCTGGCACTAAGGCCCTCGGCTTGACCACCTTGGCCATCATTGCAGACCTTCACCCGGGCTCCGCATTGGGCTACGCCATGATTCATCACGAGCATCGGCACGCTATCGTTGCTGCACTTGCGCGCATCCCACCTGGAGCTCGAGATGCACGCGCTCTCTCAGTCCGCTCCACAGTACGCCCGGAGGACCCAGCCACCCTACGCGAGGCACGAGCCTCTCCTGAGGCCGCACACTGGGACACTGCCTACACCGATGAGCTTGCTGCCATCCGACAGCACCACGTGTACAACCTCATTGACCTTCCTCCAAATCGGAAGGCCATCGGCGCCAAGTGGGTCTTTCGGCGCAAGTGGAAACCCAACGAGTCCTTGGACAAGTACAAGGCCCGCCTCATAGCCAAGGGGTTTGCCCAGATCTCTGGGTCGATAACAACCAGATCTTTGGACTAGTTGGCGGGATTTCCACAAGTCGGGCGCTCTTCAGCCTGGTTGCTCTGCATGGGTGGGAGCTGCATCTGATGGACGTGAGTAACACTTTTCTCCATGGCTCACTAGAGGGTGAGGAGCTTTACATGGTGCAGCCCCCAGGCTTCGACGATGGCACTGGGAGAGTCTGGCGGCTGCGAAAGGCCCTCTATGGCCTGAAGCAGTCGCCTCAGTGCTGGAATGAGGAGATCAGCAGCACACTCCTTCGCGGCGGGCTCCAGCGCAGCACCGCTGACCCCGCACTGTTTGTCAGTCCACGAGGTCTGACTTTTGCTGATGTTCTGGTTTACGTCGACGATCTCCTCATCGCATCGCCAGACACGGCTGCCATCCAGCGTTTCAAGGACTTGCTAAATGCCGCCTACGAGATGAAGAATCTCGGATATGCCCGAGTGTTCCTGGGCATGGAGCTCGAGCATGATCGCTCCCAGGGCGTCCTGCACATCCACTAGGCTGCCTATGTGTAGAATCTGTCCACCCGCTTTGCGGAGGACCTGCCACTCGTGCCGAGCGCATCATCACCCATGTCACCTGATGGCCAGGTAAAGCTGAAGAGTCCTGACCCAGCAGTTATGGGGGAGCCAGTTGACGTGACCACGTACCTGTGAGTCATCGAGTCACTGATGTTCTTGGCGACGACGACGCGCCCAGACATCGCGTTTGCCGTCAACCTCCTGGCCCAGTTTTCTCAGGAGCCGCGTCACCTCCATTTCGAGGCCGCGATCCAAGTACTGAGATATGTCGTCTCGACTCCTCGGCAAGGTCTCATGTTCCGCCGCGAGCCGTCTGTTGTCGCGATAGGCTACACCGACAGTGACTGGGCCGGTAGTCCGGACGGTAAGAGTCGCACAGGCTGGATCTTTCTGATTGGCGGCAGAGCTGTGTCCTGGCGCAGTGGCAAGCAAGGTTGCATTGCACGCAACACTACTCAGGCTAAATACGTTACTCTTGGCTCAGGCGTGTGTGAGAGTGTGTGGTTGCGTGGTCTGTTGTCCGAGTTGCGTCAATCTGTCGCATCCATCACGTTGCACAGTGACAATGAGAGTGCCATGGCCATCGCCGACAATTATGGTGTGCATCACACATGCACAAAGCACATCAACGTTGAGTATCACTATGTGCGTTCGTTGTTGCATGACGGCATAATCAGCATCGTGTGGGTTGAGACAGCACGGCAGCTGGCTAACTTCTTGACCAAGGCACTGAAGCACGACTCGTTCAAGAAGGCTATGAGTTCGGTCGGCGTACGTCCGTGAGTGACTCTCTTTGCCCCTACCTGCGTGGCCTGGAGGAGTCTGGTTGTTGACTGTGTCTCTTCCCGCAGATGTGCACTACGCTTGTGAGTCATGGGGGAGTGTTGGTTTTCGTGCATCTCTCATTGTACTCTGTTGTGTCCTCCCGGCTTGCGTACATCTACGTGCAGATGACTGACGGCGAGACTCGATGCTGTTGGAGTGTCGTTCGGTGGAGTCGACGCACGTTGACGCCCACTCACAGTTCGTTGGAGCCTCCTCCCTTCGGCAACGCGCTCAACTCTGTCGGCAGGCCTCCTGGGCAGTCGGGCCGCCGATGGTCACTGCCACTGCAAATGCTGTCCACATGCACCCAGCTGTGTTTCTGGTTGTGCCTTTTCGTTTGTAGCATCATGCTGTGCCTAGGGTCCATGTTTCTTGCTGTGTGGCCCTATTTGGCATCAGAGATTGTCGTAGGCACTGCCCGGGTTCGGGCAGCCGTCACTCTTTGCTGCTCTTTTTCTAACTAATTCTTACCGCACGACTGCGTTCACAGCGTTGGCATTATGGTATGTTCCAGTTTTCACGCAATACGGACGACGCCCGGGTTTTGGGCTGTCAGGCGTCTGGTAGGGCTCAACGAGAAAATCCTCACTGCCAGAAAACAGGTTTAGGACTATTTTCTGATTGGCTGGTTAGCTGAGTAACAAGTTCTATACTTGTGGGGGGGAGCTAGAACTTGGAGGGGTCTCTCATTGTTGGTCATTCTTCATTCCTAATCAGTTACTTTCAGTTTCCAACTGCTTTCTGGCGCTAACAGTGGCGCGCACACTTCTGAGTAACGAACCCAGAGCTTCGAGACTAAGTCTTTAGAGGAGCAGAGTGAGGGGGCAGCAGACTGAAGCAACGAGCGTGGAAGCCGGCACGCTGCATCAACATCGTTGCTGCCCCAAGGTGCTGCCTAGCATTTCTGTCTATGCGCAGCAACCTTTGAAGTCTGAGGGGCAACGCAGAGACCGGGAAAAACATTGAATGAAGGAAAGAAAAAAAAGTTGTGTGATAGACGACGACCAATCACAACTTCTTCTTGCACCCAACGTGTCCCCAATCCAGATGTAGGGTGAGGTTGGAAGTCGTTGGTCTCCGTCGTTGGATTGACCGCGGCTGGATTGTTGGATTGACGTGGTGGGTAGGCAAAATCCACACGTGTATGCACTCATTTTTTACTATTCGGACTGAATTTTGTCAGCTTTTTCACCAATTCATCGGCGGCAGTCCAACAATAGTTGGACACCGATGGCATGCAACATGTGCAGTATGGCAAGCACCATGATGACTTGAAACCCTGTCGAGCGCCATAACCCCGTCCGTCAGATCGGGAGTTTGGTTCCCACCATGGTGTCGCGGAGTGGGTTGTGGCATGTCCATCTCCTTCGTGACATATGCGACAACACTGGAACTACCAACAAGGCTTCAACAACCGCCAAACAATTGCGAACGAACACCCAACCATCGATCTGCGACAGTTGGGTGTTCTTTAACGATTGTTTGGTTTAACTCACCATCCATTGTCGCCCTCGACGAACAACTTCGCCCTCCTACAACGTTTGCACAGTGACTCCAACATTGACCGTTGAGATAGAACAGAGCCGGACGAAGCTCCTTACCCCGAAATTCGGCATCCATTGATCGACTCTAACCGCGCATACTACCAATCTTTCTAAAAAACGACACTAAGTTTTCAACCAATCGATGACTGAACGATAGAACTCAACGATGGTGCAAAGGAAGGTGAGTAGCACCTTCTGATTTCTGTGGAATCCGTCGTTGACGACGCATTCCAACAACTCCCAGCCACACCCGTAATAGGGTTACTATGAGACCCAAAACAGCTGCCATGATAGAACATCAGACCAATGGGAAGGCAAAAGTAGCTGGCATGATAGAACATCAGGCCAATGGAAAGGCAAAAGTAGCTGGCATGATAGAACATCAGGCCAAGACAGGCAAAAGCAGCTGCCATGATACAACATCAGGCCAATAGAAAGGCAGAAACAGCTGAAAGGCGAAAGCGGCTGGCATAAGCAAAAAACGCAAGGCCAAGAGAAAAGCATGTGGCACCCAAGCTCTTGGACTAGTTGAAGATCATTGAGATGATTGAGAAGGTGTGCAAGCGCAAGACACCCGTGGACAACCAAACACAGTACTAGGAAGTGGTGGAGGACGGCGACAAGATCTGGCTGGAATAGTGCGCCTATTAGGGAAATCGGCTATTGGAGTTGCTGAACCATCCAGCATGCTCACACTGAATGCTGGAGCGCCGGTGCAAGCAGGTGGTGGGAGAGAAGGTGGTGGGAGAGAAGGTGGTGGGAGAGAAGGATAATGAGCTGTCGGCGATGCTATCAGAAGGTATTCCTCGCAAGCGTGCGGTCGAAAAGCACCTGTGCCATGGAGTCAGCGACGCGTGCGTCGTGTCGACTCCTCCCGTGCCCAAAAGATCTCAAGCTAGGCGAGAAGTTTGCGAATGATTGTATTTTTCTTCACTTTTTGCAAAGAGTGCCAGGAAAGAACAATCCGGCTGACCCTGCCTGTGCCCAAGGACTGGCAAGCGAGGCAAGAAGTTTGAGGAGGAGTCGCAGATGGCAAAGGCATGTGAGAAAATCTTTTCCAACCAGATGCACATCCGCTGCCTTCAGCGGCAATGGCTGATTTGCATCACCTCCTCCCTCACTAGGCCCCTGACGCGGAGCAAAGTGCGGTGCGAAGTGCTGGACATGGTGGGGCTCCACACGGCCTCGGCTTGCAGTAGACTGCGGCATCGGCTGCCGCTGCGACAGGGCCCGACAGGCCAGTACACCCACCCGAGGTCGCCCCCGGGCCACTGCTTAGCATCGCCTCGCACTAAGGCCGGCGACAGGATACTGGTTGCCAAATGCAGCTGCAGCAGCAGCAGGAGGACAGCCATCTGCAGCAGCAGCAGCAGCAGCAGCAGCAGCATCAGACCAAGTAGCAACGATGGAAGCAGCAGCAACACCACTTGCGGACAGCACAGTAGACCGCAGCAGCAGGGAAGAACAGCGGCAGCAGGGTGTCGTCAGGGGGGGGGGGCGAGTGCCGAGGATGCAAAGAAGGGAGTGGAGGATCTGGCTGCTGCCGCCAATGCTGGAGATATGGATGTGGTGAGGATAACCGTCGGGGAGGGCGTGGTTGATGCGAATGCCAACTGTAGTGTCCATCCTATCCCACACAAGTAGGATGGACCACGTTGCACCTGGGTGCATTCTACGAGCATGTGGACCAGGTTCGCTTTCTGCTGAGTGCCAACGCGGACACAGAGGTTCGCACCAGCAGCGGCAGCACCCCTCTGCAGTTTGCGCGTCTAAACGTTCACGTGGAGATAGCCACCATGCTGTTGGACCACAACGCCAACCTGTACACCACCCGCAATGACAAGGGCAACGGAATCCTATTACGCAAAAGAGTGTGGCGAGGAGGAGGTGGCAGAGTTTCTTCTCGTGAGGGCGGCGTCGGCGTCAGGGTCGGGCCGTGACAGCTGAGATCCCCGGCCGCCAAAGGCACAAGAGTGGACCCTGCTCCGCACTTTGTGCTCGCGGCCGCCACATTGAGAAAGAAGACACTAGACCTCCCGTTTTCAATCCTCACCACTTGAATCTCTTGTGCAATGTTGAGGCCTCCATTCTGGCTGTGCCTAATGGACGCCTGTGACAATCTCAAAATGTGTTGCTGCCCCGTTGTCTGCAGCCTACGTTGTGTCATCTGCCCATGTGTGCAGCACATTTGCTCCTGCTGGTCCCTCTTGAACGAGGAAAGAGAATCAACGTTACTATCTAAAGAAGATAAAACAAAAACAAAAACAAAAACAAAAACCCAAAAGGAAAAAACTCCAACACCAGACGAAAAATGGGCCACAAAACGAAAGTCAAGGGCATATCTCACACGCTCGTGGCACGAGCCAACTCACAGTCACCCGCACATCCTGCTCCATTCGGCAGACATGGCATCGCTGTGCAACGCTGCACGAGGTGCCCTTTCTTTTCCGTTTTCTTTTGGCATGCATCATACGACACAGGCAAACCTATCCTAATCTGGCAGCATTGCACACATCCTAATCTGGCAGCATTGCACACATCCTAATCTGGCAGCATTGCACACATCCTAATCTGGCAGCATTGCACACATCCTAATCTGGCAGCATTGCACACATCTTAATCTGGCAG
>SZWC01001454.1:222901-239522 GCA_023375785.1 Penium margaritaceum
CCACACCACACCACACCACACCACACCACACCACACCACACCACAGAAAATCACCGTACAGCCCAGCACAACGCAACACAATACATCATAGCACAGCACAAAACAACGCACCGCAGCGTACCGCAACACATGGCAGGACACCGCACGGCACATCACCGCACCGCACCGCATTGCACCGCACCGCACCGCACTACAACACACAGCCCTGTACGGCAACGCACGGCACTGCACGGAACCACACCGCACAGCACCGCATGGCAGAACGGTGACACACAGCACCACACGGCACCACGCGATACTGCATGGCACCAGATGGCACCACACGCACACATACATGCACGCAGGCACGCACACTCCCTTGCCTGGTGTCCTCTTGTTAAAGGTCACATCCCGGCTGGTGATAAACCTTCTTTCTGCCAAGTCCCGAAGACGGTAGGTCTTGTGGGTAGATTCATAGCCTGCCATAGCCACTTCTGTGATCTAGCAACAAGCTTGCCGCCACCTTCTCCCGCCTTGACCTTTGCCTATGCGGTGTAGCCAAAGACCTTCAGGTGTGAAGTGTCCAGCTTCTTTCCGGACCACACCTCTTGTAGCGTCACCTGCTGCTTTCCCTTCTTCTTTTCGCACCTGCCCAGAGCAGTCGCAGGAGTTAGATTGACGAGGTAGCATGTTGTTCTTGCCGCTTCGCCTAGAAGCGTTGTGTGAGTTTTGTGTCAAAGAGCATGCTATGCACCATGCCGAGGATGGTCTGCTTCATGTGTTGAGTAACACCATTGCTCTGTGGTAAGTAGGGTTTCGCGGGCTGATAGTCGATGCCACATTTTAGCAGCCAGCCCTTGCATGCCTCGTACTCTCCATCGTTGTCACTTCGTAGCGCTTTGAACTTCTTTCCAGTCTCCCGCTCAACCATACCGACAAATTGTTGGAGCTTCTCTATGACATCTCCCTTTGTTTTGAGGAAGTATATCCACATCTTGTGGCTGTGGTCATCGATGAAGGTGAGGAAGAGCTTGCTGCCACTGTTTGTTGCCATACACAAGGGTCCACACACGTCGGTGTAGATAAGGTCCAAGGCGGCTTCTGCACGGTGACCATTGCGCTCAAAGCAATTGCTCTTTGTCTTGCCTCGGAGGCAAGGTTCACACAAGTTGCCACACCCAACTGCATCCTTCGTATATGCCTCCGTGCTGCGGAAAAGCTGCTGTTGCTGCATGACTTTGAGCGTGCTCTTTGCAACGTGCCCAAAGTGTCTGTGCCACACCTCAACGTCTTTGTCCTTGATGGCAGAGGGAACCTTTTGAGTTGCCGTTGGTGTGTTCTCCTATGTTGGTACCAAGACCAATGCTTTGGCCGCACCTGCATGACCCTCGTCTTCCAAGCTATCTACAACAGTTATCTACAATATGTAGAGCCCATTGACCTGTGGAACCAGTGCTATGAGGTCATGTCATTGTTCGTGATTTTTGACACGGACAGGAGGTTTGCCGCAAACGAGGGCATTTAGACCACGTCACGTAACCATAGATCCTTCTTTGAATCGTTGAGGCTGATAGTCACCAGCTTGTCTTCCACGCTCTTTGCGTTCACAATGCTACCATTTGCTCATCTGAGCCACCGCTTTGTGCAGCTGTTGGAGAAAAATGAAGTATGGTCATTGCTAGTGTGATGTTTGGTGCCGGAGTCGATCCAGAAGGCTCCTGGCCTAAGTAACATCGCTCCTTTTGCCAGAGGCGTGCTCTGTGCTATCATGTTGGTGGCCTCTTTACCACCCTTTTTGCTCCTGTTTTTCCCACTACTCTCGTCGTCTTTCTTCTTTGGCCATCTGCACTCTCTTGCCCACTGTCCAGGCTTGCTGCAAGTGTAGGAGTTGCCCTGTCGCTTGGTAGCCTTGCCGCCACTGTTGCCTTTTCCACCACCACTTCCACTGCCGCCGTTCTGACCAGAGGCCAGCCCTCTGCTACCGCGGCCACCATAGCGTGCGGCATAGGCTGGGAATTTAGCCTCACTACCGATGCGGTGCATGGCCTCGTTTATGCGGACACTGCCCCATACGTCAGGTCATCCTCCTTCCAACAACCCATGATGGTGATCATTGGGCTCCAGCTCTCTGGTAGTGCCATGAGGAGGATCATGGCCTGCATGTTTTCATCAAGGTCCCAATTCATTTCACAAGCCTTACCAAGGAGTCCCTCAAACTCCTGTAGGAAATCAAGGATGGACTCTCCCTCATTCACCCGCATGCTACTTTGTCGTTGTAGGATGAAAATCTGTTAACAAGGGAGGTGGATTGGTGCACAAACTTGAGCTTGGCGTTAGCATCCAAAGCTAATGTGAACCCCGCAATGACAGGAACATACTTCCTAGATACCATGTTGCTGAGTAATGACATGACAATATCATTTTCTTCTGTCAATGTCCCGTGCTCCAGTGAGCCCTCCATGGCGACCTGCTCCTCTCCCTTCAGAAGCTTGATAAAGCCGTGCACTTTCATTGCCAGTTTGAACTGCCATCTCTAGAGCGTGAAGTCATTCCCCTCTAGAATGGGAATTCCTCCCAAAGATCTGGGACCTTGCAGTAGTGCAGAAGCACTCACGGTTGCTCCTGGGGTCTTCCATGTGGTAACCACTGTTGAGTTTGAGGACTGCCCTGCAGCAGCCCCCACTGCTCCTGGTGGGTCAACCATTTTAGCTGCCCTTTTCTGCTCTCCATGTCTCACCTGCATTCAGGCCAATGTAGGCTGATGTTAGCTGATGTCTGCTGCCAGTTCTAAGGTACAGGTCTACTGCTTACCCCTCCAGCCGATGTTTACCTGGAGACAGAGAAGACTATTCACACCAGTACAACCAGGATCTTTCCTCCAAGGGCAGAGCTTGTCCTGGTTGGGACCCAAGGGTCATGCCTCCAAGGGCAGGGCTTGTCCTTGGTCCCTGTGTGCTGAGTGCAAGCCCAGCCGTTGGAGCTGATGAAGCAGATGGAGCCGATGGAGCTGACTTGCGTACCTGGAGGGAGAGTACCAAAGTTGAGCGAAGTGTGCCTTACAAGTGGTCAGAGTGGGCCCATGACCTTTGTCAACCAGCCTGAAGCAAACGGACCAGAAAACAGGGCCGACACAATGGCACCTATCGTCCGCTCCTAGCATTTCAGCTAGGAAAAGATATCACCCTCAGGATCATGGTTCCACACAGAGTAGTTCCGACGTAATCACTTGCTAGCAACTGTGTCCACTAAAGACTTGGTCACTTATGCACGAGTTGCTAGTCAGGGACGAACTCCTAGGGCTTTGACCAACCAGTGTCCTCTTTCTCCTGTTCCTCAGTTGGACAGCGCTACGAGGAGCATCTAAGGCCACATTGCATGATTAGAATGGGGAATGAGCCCGCTACACATAGTCATAGGCCTGGCATCTATAGTGTTTGGGTAGTCGCACTTTTGGGGGTGGCCACTCCTCACCACCTCACCATTTTGCCAATTGGCACATCCACTGACCGCTAGATGGCACATCCTCCTCATGCATTGAGAAATGTCTAGGAAAATTCCCCTATGCAGGAAGGTCAAAAAAATTCCTGCACACATCAAGGCTTGACCGCAGGATCTGTTGTTTCTAGGTCCAGCATTCTATTCATTGTACACTACTGCTACACTGCTGGTGTCTTTCTTGGAGTTGCACCACAAAGATGACTTGGGGGACTTACTCCAGTGGAGCAGTGCACGCCCAACCTATCCGCTAGCTATAGCAATAGCCAAGGGGGCATAAAAGAACAACATAACAAACAAGAACCGTGTAAGTATTTGAGAAACACTCCAAACTCAGCGCAAGCCTCATTATTGGGAAATCCAATGGTGGAATACATCATGACTACCAACGTGTCCGATTGAGCTATCGGAGCTGTTCTCCTCCAAGACAACGGTGGTGGAGAACAACCGGTTGCGTACATCTCATGAAAAATACGCAGACTGGAACTCAACAAAGAGGTGTACAAAAATGAAATGCCCACAGCCGTGCACATAATCAAGACATGATGGTGTCAATTGGAATGCCCATGATGCATCATCGGAAGTGCCCATCACGGACTGGTCAAGCCAGATTAGAGACGTCGACAAGCTTGATGGATGGTTTTCTTCTAGTCCAGTTTTGAGTATGACATGGAGTACTTTCTTGGAAAAAATAATCTATCAGATTCTCTAACTTGGCGACCAGATCTGATGGCCGAGATCAATACGTCACTCGTTAAAAGAGAATCGTATCTTGCAAGCCTAATCGCAAAAGGATATGAGTTCATCAGGTACGACAAAAACCAAGTTCTGGTCTGACAACCCCTACTGGCGACGGTGATTTACTCGTTAGGTTGTCGTACCCCCAAATGAGGAACTGTGGAGAATGCAACTGGAGGAAAGCCACGACACCAATTCAAGTGGACACTTTGGTGAGGACAACATGCTCAAGAAGCTGGTGAAGTACTATCGGTAGAACAGGATTCAGATCGACATGTCAGCCTTCTACAAATCATGCAACACCTGTTAGCATAGACAATCTTGTTGCACAAGGCCACCATGACTACTCCAACCACTTCCCATTCCTACAGAACCGCGGGTCAACATTAGCATGGACTTCGTGACTTTGTGAGCAATATGATGTCATCATTGTGGTGGTAGACCAATTTTAAAAACAATCACACTCCATCCGGACAACAACCACCATCATTGCAGACGGAACATCACGACTTCTCTCAAATGAGATCATATGGCTACATGGCGTACCACGCATGGCCACTTGAATAATTGTTTCAACCACAAATTGGTTACGCATTACGCCACTTGGGTTGAGTAACCAATGGCATTCCATCCTCAACCACACGGACACATGGAGTACACCAATCAGAGGCTCAAACAACTTCTACGCACTTCATGCGAGCTGTACAACACCGATTTGACTGCCAAACTGTAGACTGCTGAACTCGCATAAAACTTTGTCACTTCCACCGTATCGGGAAAAACTTGCTTTGAAGTGGTCTATGATTAAACTCCTGCCACACTGACAGGAATACAAAGCAAGAGTAACATTGCCGAGGTTGAAATCCACCGCACGGACTTCTCCAGTTCTTTGGAGGAAACACAACAAACTCATGCTAAGACACAAGCAGTCAGAAAGCGAGCGACCAATTAAAATCATAGTGATGACTTGTTGAGGCTGATGATTGATGGAAAGCTGGGGCAGCCCTCAGGGAGGTGATCAGGCTCACCAAGAGCCGCCTAGGCAGGACCAATGGTTTGTGAGAGGGAGTTGTAGGTTGCACAGACAGAAACTACGGAAGCAAATATAGGTTTGCAGAGAACGCGAATGTCTGAATCAACTCTTGAGTGAGAATTCATGTTTTCACAGCTTTCTAACAGGCCCTTATAAGCCTCATTTGGCCTAGGGAGCACTGCCAAAATCTACCCTCTATCGCAATTTCCTAGCCTAGAGGGATAAGCTGCGGTCACCTTGTCAAACATGAGAATTATGTCTCACACCACTTGGACGACCAACAATCGTCGTCTGCACCTTCCTTGAAGTGTCTTGGAGTTCCTCCAGCTGGCTTTTCTCCTTGAAGGCCGCGCTCAGCCTTCCTGGCCAATCATCCTGCTGCCTTTTGAGCTCAAAGTGCTCAGGTCGTCAATTGAACCCGACCCATGATCCCCAAACTTTGGAAATCCATGTTTCACTCAAACGGACTCCAAATTGAGTTTTGTAAAGTGCATTGGAAGCTGTGAAACATCCTTTATGCAACTGTCATGCCGGATAGTTTTTATCAAGCAACCTGTTTTTGTCACTTTCTGGCACCATCATATCCATCATTCTCCCACTTTGCGAGACCAAAAATCACACAAGTCCCCGATGTCCCCTCAGCTGCTGAAAGCAGTGTGCTGCCAGCGGCTTGGTTAGGAAGTCTTCCAGCATCATTCTTGAAGGGCAGAACTTGATTTGGGCCACCTGCTTCACCACGAGCTCGCGGATGAAGTGGTACCGCAGGTTGATGTGCTTGGTTTGGTCGTGAAACTTTTCATTCTTAGTCAGAGCAATGGTGCTTTTGTTGTCACAGTAAATGGTGGCCGCTGCGGTTTTCTGCTGCCCAAGGCTTGCTAGTAGCTCATGCAGCCACACTGCTTCTTTTGCTGCTGCACTCAGGGCGATGTACTCCACTTCGGTTGAGGAGAAGTCGACGCACTCTTGCTTCTTGCTCCTCCAACTGATTGCACCTCCCCCGAGCACAAAAACAAACCCACTGGTCGACCTCCTTGTGAGCAAGTCACTGTAGCTGATGAGGATGGGGCTGTTGTTGCCGTTGAAGGTGAGGCAAAGGTTGCTGCTGCTATTAAGGTAGCGGATCACGCGCTTGACCGCCTCCCAATGTGGCACACCCAGATTCATGCAAAACTTGCTGAGCACTCCCACTGCTTGGCTGATGTCAAGGCGCGTGCCGCTTGCTACGTACATGAGGCTCCCAACTGCTGCTTGGTACAGCACTGCTTCCATGCGGCTGCTCTCTTGTATGCCGTGGGAAGTCTGCATCATGCTCAGCTTTGCTCCCACTTCCGGTGGTGTTGCGGCTTTGCGCGCTCCTGCCATGTTGAAGCGCTTGACGATGTCATCCACATACGTGCTCTGCGACAACTCCAAAGTCAGCTGCTGCCAGTTGCGCTTTACCTAAAGGCCGAGGTAGTAGCTGAGTTCTCCCATGTCTTTCATGTCAAACCTGGCAGCAAGGGACTGCTTCACATCGTTTAAAAGAGACTTGGAGTCAGATGCAATGAGCAGATCATCAACATAGAGCAAGCTGGTGACCTGGCTTGCCTCTTGCACGTGTCCATAGACTGCATGGTTAGCTTTGCTACGCACAAAACCAAGTCCAGCCAGCTGCTCATCCATTTTGTGGTACCATGCTTGCGGTACTTGCTTCAGGCCATAGAGAGCCTTCACAAGCTTGCACACCAAATCCTCCTTTCTCTCCACCACATACCCCTCCGACTGCTCCATGTACACATCCTCCTCGAGGTCACCATTAAGAAATGCACACGTCACATCCAACTGGTGCACCTCCCAGTCCATAGCAGCAGCAAGAGCGAGGATCGCTCGGATAGATGGGAACTTTGCAACAGGTGCAAATGTCTCATTGTAATCCACACCCTCAGTGTGCGCATACCTCTTTGCAACCAACCGTGCTTTGTACCTGAGCACTTTACCATCCGCACCATGATTGCGCCTGAAGATCCACCGGCATCCAATCATCCGGCTGCCATGTAGAGCTTCCTCGAGGGTCCGGGTGTCGTTCTTTATGAGCGCACCATACTCCTCGTCTGCTGCGGCACGCCATTGTGCTGCCTTGGCGCTGCGCATGGCTTCAGCGAATGTGGCTGGCACATCAGTGACTGTTAGGAAGAGAAGCTCAAGGTCAGAGGAATCTTGTGAAGATGAAAAACTATACAGGTTCACCAGCGCCTCCAGCGGCCTCTATTTGCTTGCGAGGCGCTTGGATCGCCTCAACGGCTCCACAAGACCATCTGCACCATGGTTGTGGCATGCAAACCTCCATGGAAGCTACTGTACATTGCTTTGCTGATCCTCCTCATCAGATTTGGCTGCTACCTCCTTCTCCTTCTCAGCTCCCTCTACCTCCTTGTCATAGCCGCTATCACCGCCATCTTCCGCACTGCCCTCTTTTGCTACCGGGTCTTCTCCCACCTCTGGTACAAGTGTGGGAGAAAGTGGAACTGCAAATAGAGGGCTGCAAGTCCAGCCCTTCACGTCCTCTTGAAAGTCGACGTTACGGCTATGGATGATCTTGCGAGCAGCGAGGTTGTAGAGGCGGTATCCCATGGTGTCGTAGCCAAAGAAGGCAGCCTTCACCAGCTTGTTGCGGTTGCCAGGAGGCACGTGCACAAATGCGCCATATCTGTAGACTTTCAGGTGCGTCACTGTTGGAGTGCGTCCCGTCCATGCCTCAGGTGTTATGAGTGGCATGGCACGCGTGGGGCTCAAGATTTTCAGGTACACAACGGTGTTGACCGCTTCCGCCCAAAAGGTCGGCGGGAGCTTCGCGTCTTGGAGCATGCTGCAAAAACACTCCATGAGCGTGCAATTTGTGCGTTCAGCCACGCCGTTGAGCTGCGTTGTTCCAGGTGGGGTGACCTCGTGTCGAATCCCGCGTTGCTTGAGGAAGCTATGGAAGTCGTTGGAGAGGTACTCTCCTCCACCATCGGTGCAAAGCACCTTCAACCGTCTGCCACTCACATTCTGCGAAGAAGAAATGAACACCTTGAAAGCATCAATGCACTCATCCTTTCCATCCAAGAAGGACACCCATGTTGTCCTCGACTTGCCATCAATGAACGTGACAAAGTATAACTTGCAAGACAGGGACTGAGATGGCATGGAACCGCACAAATGAGAGTGAACAAGTGAGAGAAGCTTAGCCACCCCCTTCCCTTCCCCCGAAAATGGAGCGCGGGCTTGCTTCCCTTCAATGCAGCTCTCACAAGCCGATGCACCAGGCTGCTTCACCCCCTTGAGCTCCAGGCTACGGACCATCTGCTGCATGGACATGATTGCGCCAAAGCCGAGGTGACCAAGCCGGCGGTGCTAGAGGCTAATGTCGTGTTTTCCTTCTCTCGCCGCCAATGCTGAGTCAGCTTCCTTCTATGACGCCACATAGAGACGGTAAATTCTGTCCTCTTTGTCCGCATTTACAAGCACACGGCCTACACGAGCAAAGATGGTGCAGCCACCATTCTCAAAGCAAACCTGATGCCTTCGGGGATGAGAGATGAGACACAGAGGAGGTTAGCTGCCAGCCCCGGAACATGGAGCACCCCTTCACACGACGTTCCACGTGCTTACCCTCAACGGAAGCACAAAACACAATATCACCCTCCCCAACTGCCATTTGCACATGGTTGTCCACCATGTACACTCGATGAGGCTGAGTGACGATGTAGACAACGAACCACTCCCGGCGACACATCATGTGCCACGTGGCTTGCGAGTCGCTGATCCAGAACAGGGTGGTATTGTTGGAGGCGTGCAAGACCCGGATGGTTCTCACGAATCCACTCTTCCAATCTGCTGCGTTCGCGAAAGCGTAGGACTGCTTCCCCGCTCCCACTACAGCCGCAAGGTCCACCTTCTTCTTCCGGCATTCGTGCACCCAATGGCCCATCTTATTACAGTAGTGGCAGTTCCCCTTCTTCTTTCCTCCTCCATCGTTGCTCCTAGTTTGTGCAGCACCACCCCTATGACCAGAGTTGGTGATGAGAGCGACGTCCAGTCCCCTTACTACCTCCTCTCCCTTGCGCCGCTCCTTCTCAAACAGTAGGCTCTCCCTCACATCATGGAGGGAGAGCTTGTTGCCACGCTGGTCCAGGATAACAATAAGAGGAGTGTAGCTGCTAGGAGACCATAGAGGATGGTTAAAATGAGCACACGTTCCTTGAAAGGGTCCTCAATTATAGAAAGCTGGTCGGCAAGAGACTTCACCATGTTGATGTAATCAATCATGGATCCAGACTCAACAATCTTCACAATGTGAAAGCGACCACGCAGCTGCATGTTCATGAGGATTGACTTGGATGCATAAGTAAACTCAAGCTTCTTCCAAAACTCCTTAGGCATGAGGATTCCACCGATAAGGAGTTGTTGCAGTTTGGCGAGGTAGAGGTAGATGGTGGCAAGGGCGCGGTCACGCTTCTCTTGGCAGGTACGAGCCTCACTAGGCAAGAGAGAGGACTGAGCTTGTTCCTCCTCACTCACATGGCTCCAGAGTCCCTTCTCCATCAGTACCATCTTCATGTTATTGCTCGAGTTGAAGAATTTCTTGCCTTCGAACTTGCCGATGTTGACTCCGGCCACCACACAAGCTGATGTCACCATAGTAGTGCAACGTTCAGCCCCAAAATGACTCTATCACATAACAGGGTGTAAGGAATACCTCAAGGATGAGGCAAAGCCTTGTTCTAGCTTTGATACCACTGATGAAAACTTGGGGCAGCCCTTAGGGAGGGGATGAGGCTCACCAAGAGCCGCCTAGGCAAGACCAATGGTTTGTGAGAGGGAGTTGTAGGTTGCACAGACAAAAACTACGGAGGCGAATGTAGCTTTGCAGAGAATGCAAATGTATGTTGTCACAGCTTTCTAACAAGCCCTTACATGCCTCATTAGGCCTAGGGAACACGGTCAAAGTCTACCCTCTAGTACACTTTCCTAGCCTTGCGAGATAAGCGGCAGTCACATTGTCACACATAAGAATTATGTCTCACACCACTTGGACGACCAACAATCATGTTCTGCACCTTCCTTTAAGTGTCTTGGAGGTCCTTCAGCTGGATTTTCTCCTTGAAGGCCGCTCTCAACTGTCCTGGCCAATATTCCTGCCGCCTTTTGAGCTCAAAGTGTTCAGGTCGTCACTTGAACCCGACCCATGATCCCCATATCTCACTCAAACAAACTCTGAATTGAGTTCTGTAAAGTGCGTTGGAACCTGTGAAAAGTCCATTGTGCAACTGTCATGCCAGATGATTTTTATCAAGCAACCTATTTTTGTCACTTTCTGACACCATCATATCCAGCAATAACTGCGTCCTCCTCAGCTCGGCAAACATCAAACTCGGAGGGCAAGACTTTGTGAAGCTCCAACTTTGTTGGTTGGGGCTGCTTGAGATTGAGCGGATGTCAACCTCTGTCATTGCCCAAATTTGCCTACCTGACAACATGGTGATCAGCCTTGTCCTCCACATCAACAAGCATAAGCACTAGTGGGACTCCAACAACATCTTCCCCGGCATAGACGGTGCACCTCCACCTCCTTTTCAAGCAGACAGGGATACAGAGTACATGATTGAAGACGTTCTTGGACAAAGACGCCATGGAAAACGACATAGTCTCGGGTCAAATGGCACAGTTAGACGCTGAACACAATTGTTGGGAGTTGTACGACAACCTATGAGATGTGATCATCCAATCTACGGCTGCTACTACTGTCACAAGTATGCGTCTGCTTACGCACCGGGATGTGGCAGTTGAAAGTGGAGAAGTGTTACTTCCATGATGTACACCAGTCCCTAAACTTTACAAGTGGGCATTTATGTCTTTACATTCATGGTCCACCGCTCGCAGACCTCAGGATTTTTACGCTGATTGACGGAGGGCATTTTGGCAACCTGCCCCAACCTCCAATTCTTTGTTCCAGAAGTTTTTGAAAACTTCCTAGAATGGTTAAAAGAATTTTTGCAAACCATCTTGATGTTTTCTATGTTGTTTGATCAACTACTTGATGGTGTTAGACATTCATTAAACTGCGCCTCAGTATTCTCAAAGCCCCTCCACTTCTTGGCAAAGTTTCTTGAAGTAGCCACTCACAGCGTGACCTCGCCTGTGTCCCTCGGCTCAAGCGCTGAAGACCCAATGTATTCCCCATTGTGATTCTAATCATTACATGTATGTACCAGATTTACTTGGAAATCATCATCAAATTATAGTTACTACTTACACAGAATATCCATTTGTCAGTTTTCCTCGAAACATCTACTGCTCCGCACCTCATCCTTGGGAAACACCCATGTTCCGCTCGGCATAACATGCAACATGCAGATGGGTGATTTTGTTTCAAGCAAGGTGGGAATTGTTACATCCCTGACATACACGAGTCCCTCAACTCCGCGAGTGTACATTTATTTCATTAGATTCATAGCCCACTGCGCGTTGACTTCAGGGGTTTCACGCCATTCAGCTGAAAGCATTTTGGCCAACTAGCCCGACCTCCGGTGTTCCGTTCTAGAAGCTCGTGAAAACTTTGACCACCTTCGAGAAAGGTCAACAGAAGTGTCGCAAACTACACTGATGTTTTGATATCGTTCAGCTGACTTCTCGATAGCGTTAGATTTTTTAAAAGAAGCGCATTAATATCTGTGAAGCCCCCTTGACTTTTTGGTGGAGCTTCTTGAAGTAGCCACTCACGGCGTGACATCGTACGCGTCGCTTGGCTCAAGCACCAGGGACCCAACCTATGCCTCATTCTCATTCTCGATATTGTACGTATGTGCTCGACTCACTCAACACTTGTCATCAAAGTACACTTGCTGCTTAACAAAAATTCTACATTTGACCCAAATCCTCGAATCCTTTTTTTTTCATGTATTTCATCCCTCTGAACCATCTACGTTCCACTCGGGGTAACACTTGGTACCAGAGCGTAATAGTGCTGGAGGGGAAACTGGCACATTAACTACCTGATGACCGCCTCGTACAAGTCTTTAGCACATTTCCACTGTTCAGGAGTTCACAGAGTTTGTGACGACATTGGTGATCAAAGCAAGCACACATGACTACGAGCAGCAATAACCATCAAAGACTCTTGTAATGCAAGATCAGCAGCGCGTGAAAAATGATGCTCTCTATGCGCATTAGGAAGCAGAGACAACCTTCGTAGTGAATGGCGTAGCATAAAAAAACCCAAAAACCAACCTGGTCACAAAATCATTGGGCTCAATGAATCCCTCGCCACCGCCAGTGCCCGCGGAGGTAACGTCTCGCGTGATGGGAGGCACCGTCTGACAAGTTTGCACTAATGAAGACCTTTACTAGAAGTTTTTCGGACTCAAGAGCCTCAACAACCATCTTCTCCAACAAATCAACATGGAAATGGAGGAGCTTTGGAGCAATTGTATACGTTATTCAACTCACCGAGGGATATTTGCAACTCTTGAGTGAACCCGAGATTCGACTTGCACTCCCTGCGCGGTTAGATCCCACAAACTCCAAGGGACCGACAGTCAGGATGTGGCTGATGAGTTTGGATGTGTGCTTCACCGCTGCTGGGGTCAACAACGACAAAATATAATTGACCTCGAAGCCTTGCTTTTGCGTGGCACAACTTTGAGTTAGTGGCCCGATGTATAGGCCATCCAATGGTAGTAGGAGACTGGCGGAGCTCGATCGACTGCTCACACGTCCGCTCTTACATTATCAACCGCAAACCCACTACCTTTCCAGCAGATTCATCTGACATTGTATGACTCTCTCATGCCACCAGAAACATGGAGCAACTGTGCACGTGCTACACTCACTAGCTTTGAGAAGTTGAACAAGAAGTCCGACACATGGTACAGACTCCGACATCTGCGTCAGCAGCCTAGCGTGACGGAGTACACTTTTCGTTTCTATGAAATCATCACCGGCAGTAACCTCGTTTACAACAAACTGTTTTTCTACTATAGCAAGGGCCTCGAGCAAGTTATTCAGCGAGCAAACACCATTTCTAGCATCCAGGATGACCTCCTGTGAATGATCGCAGAAACGAACCGCATCGACAACACCGACTAAAAAACTCAGATGTATGAATCCAACGGCTGGCAACCCAAAAGCCACTCATGGCCACCAAGAGGTGGTGGTCTATGCCACTCTTATCGTGGTAGAGATCTTGTCTGTGATGGAGATTGGCGCCGTCCATCAATGGGATCAACTACTCCACTGGAATTGTAAGAAGCCGAGATACATCTCGCATGGCTGTCAAAAACAACAAAAACAAGCCCACAAGGGGAGAAGTTAAAGATTAGGAGTGAGGATTCAAGAAACAAAAAATGGCAGGAGTAGACGGCAAGGCTCCTCTCCGGTCAGAAAAATCTGCACGGACTAGTTTCCCATCTCAGTGGCTCACATCATCGCAAACGAAGGTTCCTGACATCACAACGATTGATGAGGGAAACGAGGACAAAAAACCGGCAATGCTACTACGAGTACAACCAAGGGGTTAAAAAGGTTACAAAAACGGTGCTGGCACTACTGAGCAGAGTAGCTTCTCACAATTTTGTCAGCAACGACATGCTTTGGAAGCTGGTTTTGCAGAACAAACCAGGAATGCTTAAAGAAAAACCATGGACGGACGACTGCAGATCCGCCAACTTTGTGAACCACTCTGACAACAAATCGAAGATCTACACGACGTAACAATTTGGAGAAGTTGCCGAATAAGTGATCACAAAATCATCCTCGGATGAGATTTCCTATTCTGGCATAGTTCCAGGTCGACTGGAGCACCGGATCTGTTTACGTCTGATCACCGAACATCTCGTCATGCTGCATCTTGATATTGGTCACCTTGTTTACTCTTTGCAAGGGGTCATTAGATCCTATACGTCATCCTACATGGCACTTGCACTTTTTGTGAAGAAGAAAATCAAAGCGATACGGATATGCGTGGACTACCAAACGTTGAACGACATTACCATGAAGAAATGTTACCTCCTCCCGTGCGCAGATGAACTCTTTGACCAACTGCCAAGGGCCCAAATTTTCAGCAAAATTGAAGTATGCATTGGTTATCATCAGATCCGCGAATCTAGTGAGGACGCCAAGAAGACATGATTCTAAACCACATACGGGTACTTGGATTTCATTGCTGTGACGTTCGGACTCACATATGCCCCGTAATGTTCATGGCAATGATGAACAACATTTTTTCCCGGTACATTGATGACTTTGTCGTTGTGTATCTTGATGACATCCTAGTGTACAACTGTACTTGGGAGGAGCATAACAGACATTTCCAAAAAGCTCTCAAGAATTTACAAAGAGATTTTTTTCTGGAAAACTCTTTAAATGGGACTTTGGTCGCGGTTTGATCGAGTTTTTGGACCACATCATCGGCGGCCAAAAAATCACCATTAGACCAAAAACAGGTGGAGGCCGTTGCTGATTAGCCCACGCTTACAAATGTTTGGGATATCCAAGTGTTTTTGGACGTCTGTAACTACTACCGTTGATTTGTAAAGGATCACACGCGAGTGTCAAAACCTCTCTCTGACCTCACCCAAAAAACCACCAAGGGGAATTGGGGAGATAGAAGCCAACAATTTCTTAACTCTTTGAGAAACAATTTGACCTTGATGCCAGCCTTACGATTGGTAGATCCAATGGTGGACTACATCATGGTCACTGATGCATCCAATCAAGCCATTGGAATTGTTCTCCTCCAAGACAACGGCGGTGGAATACAACAGGTCTCATACATGTCGCAGAAACTACACAGGCCAGAACTCAACCATTCAGTGCATGCAAAGGAAATGCTCACAGTCATGCACAAGTTCAAAACATGGCGGTGCTTCTTGGAATGCTGGTTATGCATCATCCGTACCAACCACCATGCCCTAAGACATCTCAAGACTCAAGCCAATCTCATCTTTCAACAAACTCGATGGATGGTGTTCCTCAAGTCAAGTTTTGACAATGATATCAAGTACCGTTCTGAGAAATCTAATCCAATGGATGGTGTAATGTGGCGACCACGGAGGAGTTTGGCAGGTACGAAAA
Source organism: Penium margaritaceum (assembly GCA_023375785.1). NCBI lineage: Eukaryota > Viridiplantae > Streptophyta > Zygnematophyceae > Desmidiales > Peniaceae > Penium > Penium margaritaceum. Next base: position 238,239 of record SZWC01001454.1, read on the forward strand.
ACCTAACTTTTGGTAAAACAAACCTTATTGGCGACGGTGATTCACTTTCCAGGACGTTGTCCCTCCGAACGAGGAGCTGAAGATAATGCTATTGGAGGAATGCCACAACACCAGTCTCGGTGAATACAACGATGAAGACAAGACGTTGTAGAAACTGGCAAAGTGCTATTAGTTGGACAAGACACTAACCGATGTAGGGGCCTTCTGCAGATCATGTGACACCTCTCAGAGGCAAAAATCTCGTCACACGAGGCCACCCGGTTTACTCCAACCACTACCCATTCTCATAGAACCCTGGGCTGACATCAGCATGGACTTTGTGACAGGATTGCCCACCATTCTTAAGAGGTATGATGCCATCCTCTTCGTGGTGGAAAGATTTCAAGAAACATTGCACTTTATTCTGACAATGACCACGGTCACCGTAGAAGGAACAGTAGAGTTGTTTTTCAACCACATTGTACGATTCCACAGCTTGCCATGAACCATCATCAGCAAAAGATATAGCCGCTTCACCAGTCAATTTTTGCACGAATTGAAGATTCATTATGAAATTTTGATCCAGCTATCAATGGTGTTCCAACCTCAGACCGATGGGCAAACCGAGTGGACCAATCAGACGCTCAAACAACTCCTCCGTATTTCATGCGTACGGCACTGATTGGGCAGCTGACCTGCCGACCGCCAAACTCGCACACAACATTGCCGTTTCTACCGTAGCTTGAAAAATCCCTTTCAAGGTGGTGTACAAAAAATTTCTTGCCACATTGGTTGGATGGCCGAGTCAAAGCATCATCCTTGTGGTCAAAATACACCGCAAGGACTCTGCGAGAATTTGGGATAAAGCACAACACACTCTCGCAAAGACCCAGGCAGCCATGAAGCAAACGACCGACCGACATCGCAAGGATGATGTATTCAGTGTTTGCAATCGCTTCCTCTTTAGTTCAGCAAACATCACTACAGCGAAAAGGTTTTACAAACCTCAAACCTCACTGGTTGAGACCAATTGACATCAATCAAGTACAAACCCCAGTCGCCGCTTGACTTCACGTACCTGACGGCATGGCGATACATCTTGTCTTCCTCATGAACAAATTCAAGAACTATCATATATGCCCAATGGTGGGCAGATCATGCACCCACTTTCTAGTGCGCTCTTCTAATGCGCTGCAACACCATGCACTAACACCATGCACTGAATAACCACTTCACTTGAAAATTTCACACTAAACTTCTGACCCTCTCTCTCTCTCTCTCTCTCTCTCTCTCTCTCTCTCTCTC
>SZWC01001454.1:239734-287283 GCA_023375785.1 Penium margaritaceum
TCTCTCTCTCTCTCTCTCTCTCTCAATCTGTATCCTTTTATCCCTCTGTCAATGCTCTCTCTGTTCCCGCCATTCCCGCCACCCCCGAGGGATATGACGCCATCCTCGTCGTGGTGGACATTTTTTCCAAATGTCACACTTCATCCCAAAAACAACCAGTGTCACTGCAGAAGGAAGAGCACGGATATTTCTAAATCAGATTGTACATCCATACAGAGACGGCCGCTTCACTAGCCATTTTGGCACAGAGTGATGACACCTTAGGGTAGTCGGATCCAGCTATGAACAACGTTCCATCCTCAGACTGCTGGGTAAACCCAGCAGACCAGTCAGATGCTCAAACAGCTTCTCCAAACTTTATGGGAGCCACACGGCACTGATTGGGCAGCAAAAATGCCATCCTTTGAATCCGCCTACAATTCCCCCACTTCCACCGCAGCTGGTAACATACCTTTTGAGATGGTTTATGGTGAAATTCCTGCCACACCGACTGGACTGCAAAGTGAAAGCAACATCCACATGGTTGACATTCAGGACCAAAATTTCACAAGAGTATAGGAGGAAAGATGGAAGACCCTTGCAAAGATGGAAGTAGCTATGAAGAAGAAATCCGACCGACATTGTAGCAATGCCATGTTCAGTGCTAGTGATTGTACCCTCCTCAACATCAAAGTCAGAGGAAAGGACTCCATGAAGCTCAAACCTCAATGGTTGGGACCGTTTGAGATCAAGTGAATGCAAGCCCCAGTCGTCGCTCGACTTTGCCTACCCGACAGCATGGCGATACATCCTATCTTCCACACCAGCAAGTTAAAGCACTATGCGGACCCCAGCACAAACTTCCCTGGCAGGGACGTTGCACCTCCACCTCCTATACAAGTGAACGGGGACACAGAGTACATGATCGAAGATATTCTCAGAAATCAACGCCGTAGAAAAACAACCGAGTATCTGGTCAAGTGGTACGGCTACGGCGCCGCGCACAACAGTTGAGAACCATGCAAAAACCTCTGAGACATCGATCATCTGATCAACAACTACTTGCACGGCCACCGAGCTATGTTTATTAGCACACTGGGACGTCACGGTTAAAAGGGGGAGAAATGCTACTTCCTTGACGTACACGAGTCCCTAAAACTCACACGTGGGCATTTTTGTTCTTGCATTCATGGTCCACCGCACGGTGACTTCCGGACTTTTAAGTCGTTTGGTCGAGGAAATATTGGCCAACTGCCCCGGCCACCGGCTTTCCGTATACAAAGTTTCTGACAGCTCCAACCACCCTCCAGAGGAAAACAAACATAAGGCCAGCCTCGCCAAGTCTGCCCAACAATACGTGAGCTCTGCCATCACTGGTGGGCCCAACCCCAACCTCTCTGGGGTCCCAGAAGTAGACCGTTCTACATAAGCAAAGGTACATACATAAGCACAGCACACCGATATGACATCCCATGTCACTGGATCAATCTATGTAGCCCGGCATTGTGGGATTTACACAAGAAATTACTTGAATCCAACCAATCATTGAGCACCTACAAACCAAATGGGAAGAGAGATACCCAAGAATACAATTCAACTGGAAAGACATTAAAAACAGCCTAACATTCCCTTTTGTGTACACACACAGTATGTCATATTGCGAGTTGAACACCGCTTGATCCAAGTAAAAAATCGATACCGCTTCCTACTGCCACCCTCCTCCTCTCTTTGTCCACGATGCAGGACACTCAAAACCATTGAACACTACTAGGTACAATGCCCTGAAATCTAACCAATCTTCAGACGCATACGCTCGTTGTTTGTTGCATTCTTCCCCAAGACAACCCCAAGCCTAACCAATGTTCTCCGCGGTCCAACCACCCCCACCCAACTAAGGCTACTCTGGGATATCACTTGTGCCACAATCCTTCAATGCATATGACAAGAATAGTGGATTCAAGCTAGACCAAACCCCAATCCTAGCTGTATTGCAACAATACCGAGCAACATACAAGACAATCTCAAACACTCAGGGCTCCATTTCACCCACTTACCAGAAGGTCGACAAAAGAAAAAGCTGGCTGAAAGCATACACTCTAAAGTCACAATTGCACCTTTCTTGTGTATTGCATGAAAAGTCAGAGCCAGCACCACCTTCCAACTCACCCAAACTTCCACAGCTGGTGGAAACACCCCAGAATATAAAGCCCAAGATGTTTTGGGGGGACCGGGTCTAGTCCCCGCGCTTGTTTTGATATCTATGAGACCCTCCTGTTCCCAAAGGTTACGGCCAAGGGATGAAAAAAACAAGTTCCGGTTATAGATTTGGATCATATTGATGTAAGGGAGCTCAAAATGCAGGGCTCGTTGTGGATTGTAGCTGTGGAAGGTCGCTACATGGTCATTATCCCGTTAGCATTTTTGTCTGGGGTGAGTTACTTTTCAACCCTTGTAGACAGAGCCTTCAATGCTTGATCCAGCTCTGGCCGCAAGGTCAAAAAGGTAGATCGTGTGGTGCTCATTCATTCTTAAACCGGAACTTTGAGCTTTGGTATCAAAAGCAGCTGCTAAGAGATGGACATAAGCTCAGTAAAGGCGGTGTATGTAAATCTCTATTCCAACGCCCACAATGGCCGTCAAGCCTCTCGCCGTCACCCTGCCAACGTATCAGTCAATGAAAAATCAGAAACGAGCAGCTCCCGTGAAACCTGGACCTGCTTTGCCTCACAACATGCATCTGACCACTCCGGCGCCCCATTCTTCTGGAGAACCTGGCCCCAGCAGTCCACCTGATTGCCCCACAGCTCTCACACCCGACCGCTCACTTTCTCCACTCGGCGCCATCGTCACCTTTTGTGGATCCTACCGTTGTCACCGGAGGAAACAACGCATCCATCGACTGTCACCCCATCGCGAGCTACTCTCCTTGCGACCCTGTTTTTCAGCACACAAACCTGGTGCAAACCCCCTTCTACAAGGAGGAAAACCTTTTCTCCCCCTTTTATCTGCTCACTCCTCTTCCTTTTCACACTCATTGGCTGTGGCACACTTCTCTGCCAACCACCCATTCTCTCGTCCCCACATCTTTCCCCAGCCGTTTGGCCTCCACGCCAACCTGTTTCACGCTAAACCCAACAAGTTTGCACTTTATGTTGGATGACTCCAGAGACCTGACCCGAGGCTATCCGCCATTTTTCCCTTTCAGAAACAGAGCACCAACAAGTGGATACCCTCCCTTACCATTTGGTAGACATCCCCACTCCTCTTCTCTCCCAAGCAACACCCCTCTCAACGTCCCTTCTGCTCTCCCCTGTGGATCTGTGCTAAAAATCAAGGTGAGATCCAATACCTCCCTACGCTCCCGCCAAACCAGATGCAATGACCTTACCTCTACCCTCTCTCCCTCCCTTCCCCTTTACCCTCCTTCCTCTCCTTCTCCTCCCTCCTCCTCCACCCCCTAAACCCTTTGCGCACCCTCTATTCAAGCTGGCCATCGCAAAGGTACTAGCATAATGTCAGTGGAATTAGACACTACTTTTGCTTTAGCTTCACTCTTCCCGCATTCAACCCTCCTCCGCTGTCAACTCCATGGATTCTTCATCCACCATCTCCCCCGTAACCTGCAAAGCTGTTTTGGAAAAACAACGCTTAGTGAACGGTTCAATGTCATCAACCTCAAGCGCCAACTTACAGACACTCCAAGAGCCTCCCAGGACCCGACCTCGTCCAACGTACTGCCAACAAGAACGACCTCCCGTCCACCTCAACTTGGGATTGAGTACCTCCTTCCTTCCCCTTTCCCCCCTTTTGTGACATTGGCTACTTGCACCTCCGAGATCTCACCTCTCTTTGAAATTTCATCCCCTGCCACCTCCACCCAAATCCCACGTTTTTGCTTCCCAAGGCCATATCCCCCATTTTCCTATACCAATCCTTTATACCTCTTACGTTCTCCAAACCAAAACAAGCCTTTCTGCTCCATGTTCTTCCCCTACCTTGTGCAAACTAGCTGGCCTTCCGAGGGTACATTCTCCTTCCCCACAAATGCTCACGCGCACACGACTCTTCAAGGCTTCACTTGCCTATCCCCTGGCTCCTCTAGGATACATCCCCCTATCTCTATAAAATCACCCTCTACCCTCAAAATCCCCTCTGTCAACATCCTCCAACAACTCCCCACATCTGGCCAACATCATCTTTGCTTGCAATTGGCACCTCCTTTCTGTTTCTTCCCTCAACTCTCCCATACTACGTCCTGCATGCTCCCATGAACGCTTTATGTCATTGCCTATTGTCTGCCACCCCTCTAGTTGTGCTTTCCCCTTGCAGAGACTACAAACACTTCCAACCCCAGGGACAAAGAACCGGAGACCACCGACGCTGCCGCATCCTTGGCTGCCCTCAAGCTGCTGGATGACATAGTCCCTTCTGATTGTGCCCCTCAAACTATGGATTTTGGTGATGCCATGCACTCAACAAAACTTCCCTGAACCATACCTTCTCTTTCTATTGCCCCGTTGTCTCACACCAAGGCAAGAACAAGATCCAGTGCCACATCAATTGGATGATTGCAGAAGATAGAGAGTGCTTCTCTGAGGATATGCTGGACATGGACCTGGATTTTTGCGGGTCAAACGTAACAAACAAGTATACACACAGATCACTATTTGTGTCCCTGAGCTCTCTGACCTGACTACATTGGAAGCTATCTAACCTTGCCGCCTCAAACTCAGGTCAGGAGAGGACAATTTTATTGATGGAGTGGAAATCTCCAACCCTACGTTTGCTGCTGTACTCGATAGACAGCCCCCTCCTGTAATTCTCACTATTCGTGGAATCCCTTCCCATATCTCCCACGATGAAACTAAACTCATGTTCTGTTTCCAACCAGCGGGGAGCCGCAAACGTGAGAATATTCCTGGAAACTTCCTAGCTCAACTGTTCACTAGCCTGACACCACTGATCTGGCTAGCTGACTCACAGGTAATGCAAGGAACAGTGAGAGCAAGATTGGAACACGTCATGTGAACCAAGGCTTAGCTTGAGCATGATGCAGAGTAAGTGACAAAATGGGAAGGTCAGGTCATAAGTGCCGTCTGCTAGCGGCGGTCCGCCGACCGGNGGGAGCCGCAAACGTGAGAATATTCCTGGAAACTTCCTAGCTCAACTGTTCACTAGCCTGACACCACTGATCTGGCTAGCTGACTCACAGGTAATGCAAGGAACAGTGAGAGCAAGATTGGAACACGTCATGTGAACCAAGGCTTAGCTTGAGCATGATGCAGAGTAAGTGACAAAATGGGAAGGTCAGGTCATAAGTGCCGTCTGCTAGCGGCGGTCCGCCGACCGGCCTCATTTTCCTGCTACAGACAAACTGGCCGAAAACCACGGTTTTGGGTATATCTTCTTGCTCAGGCATCCGAATCAAGAACCGTCAGAACCAAACGGAGCAGGGTGCAAAATCCTACGCAACGAATGCCCACACACCATGATTCAGTCACGAAAAAACGTCTGATGAATGGAAAGCCTGCAATCGGCCAATCAGCCGCACTACCGAAAAGTCTGGAACGGTCGACCCTGAGCCCCAGCTCCTCACGAGTGTCACTGATGGATAGTCGTGGAGTCTCGGGCACTCGCAAGGCCACGTCAGCTCCCCCACTGGTCTGAGGTGGCTGTCTCATCAGGGATCTACACGAGCATGGGCATGAGCCGAGGGGTCACCGTAAGTTGTGGACAACATCACTCCCCCATGACCGGATGGTGAACAAGTCCATGAACGTACAGGCACTGACAAACACAAGCAACAGCTGGCATGAGGGGGTCAGTCAGCAGCGAGTGCAAGGCAAAGTCCCACAAAATTTGAAGCCGCAAGAAACCTCGCACGGCCGATGGCCTTTGTGAGGAAGTCAGCACGCTGCACATCCGTACCTACCCAGATGACCTCGATCTCGTGTCTTTGGACAAGTGTACGCACGTAGTGATGCTCAATGCAAATGTGCTTCGTGCGAGCATGAAACACACCTGTGTTGTCGGCGATGGCGATCGCGCTCTGGTTGTCACAACGTAGCACAACAGGGGGTAGGGACTGACGCAACTCATGCAACAGACACACCAGTCACACGCTCTCGGCAGCACCAGCACTGAGTGCCACGTACTCAGTCTCAGCTGTGCTGCGAGCAATGCAGCCCTGCTTACCACTTCGCCAAGACACAGCCATGCCGCCGATCAAGAAGATGTAGCCTGTTTGGCTCTTACCGTCTGGACTCCAAGCCCAGTCAATGTCGGTGTAACCGTCAAGCACCACAGAGGGATGACTGCGGTAGCACAGACCGATGCATGCAGTAGACACGACATACCTCACACACCGGAGAGCAGCTTCCAGACATCACGCGCGCGGTGCCTGGGAGAACTGTGCAAGCAGGTTAACAGTGAAGGCGATGTCAGGTCACATCGTCGTGGCTAAGTACATGAGCAAACCAATGACTCGCAGGTACAAAGTCACGTCGACAAGCTCCCCCAGCTCAGCTGGATTGTCGCCCTTTAAGGCATTTTGTCCATCAAGCGTGAGCGGTGTGGACGCAGTGCGGATAGGAGCGAGGAAGCTAGCAAAACGCTCCCCCAAGTTGAGAGCATACCGCTCCTGATGCACCAGGAGCGTCCGACGTGTGCGATTGCACACGATCTGCATGCCTAAAGACACTGCAACCTCCCCCAAATCCTTCATCTTGTACGCCACTTGTAGCACGGCCTTGGCTTCCTCAACAGCCTTCAAGTCGGGAGAAGCGATCAAGAGATCGTCGACGTAGACCAGACTGGCCGTGAGCTGCGCAGGGGCTTGTGAGAGGAAGAGAGAGGGATCCGAGGCATTCTGGACGTACCTAGCCCTCAACAGTGTGCTAGTGATCTCTTTGTTCCAACAACGAGGCAACTGCTTCAGACCATACAAGGCCTTCCGCAGTCGATACACACGGCCGGTGCCGTCCTCGAAGCCAGGAGACTGGACCATGTAGATCTCCTCCTCCAACTTTCCATGGAGGAAAGTTGGAGGAGGAGATCTACATGGTGTTGTTTACGTCCATCCGGTGTAACTCCTAGTCATGTTGGGCTGTCTGGCACATCAAGGCCAGTGCTGTGGTTGTACGGCCGACATGGGCAAAAGTCTCAGTGAAGTCGATACCTTCTACCTGAGAGAACCCCTTGGCAGTCAGTCGTGCCTTGTAGCGTTCCACTGAGCCATCCAGCTTCTGCTTCTTGCGCAAGACCCACTTGGCCTTCACAACCTTGCGACTGTGGGGAAGGTACACGAGCTCGAAGACCTTGTGCTCCTTGATGGTAGCGAGCTTGGCTTGACACGCAGCACGCCAGAGCGCCGAGTCAGACCCTGCCAGAGCCTCATGGAGTGTGCTAGGGTCAGGCGCCACACTGGCCACACTGGGGTTAGGCCTCGCGCCGGTCACGTTGCGCGTGGCCAGAGCATAGGCAACAGAGGGAGAATCCAAAGTGATGGTCGACTCTACAGAGTCAAGTGCCAATTGGCGCTCATGAGCAAGGAGCACTAGGCCCATCTCACAGGCAGGGTGAACCTCCTTGAGGCCCAGAGCACTAAGGCTAAGGGCCTCCTTGCTAGGGTCACCACTGTGTACGCTACGAGTGGGGCAAGGACGCAAGCGTCCACCCTCGACACACAAATAGGGCTCAGTGAGTTGCGTATCCGGTAACGGGGACGTAGATGAAGTAGAGGCAGAGGACACGATCGGCCGAAGCATAGGTGCCGGCGACGTAGACAGTAACGGCTCAGACAAAGCAGGAGATGCAAGGTCAGGCAAGGCAGTAAGTGGCAACGTCGGCACAACGGGTGATGCTGGCAACGTAGGCGAGACAGTGACGGGAGGCGATGGCAACACTAGCATGGTGGACGAGGCGGCAATGGACAACGCCGGTGACACTGGCAAGGTGGGCAAGACAGTAACACGCGACGCCGGCGACACTGGCAAGTTGGGCAAAGTGACAACGGGCGACGCCGGCGACACTGGCAAGGCGGGCGAGGCAGCAAGAGGCGACGCTGGCGACACTGGCAAGGCGGGCGAGGCAGCAACAGGTAATGCAGGATGGACAGGCAAGGCACCCGAGGGGTGGGACGGCTCAAGAGCGATAGGGCTGCAGGAGCGGACAAAGTCTGCCGGCCCAATACATTCCCCCACGCGAGGAGAAGGAACACAACCAGGAGCGTGCTGGAGGAATGCATTGCCAGTGGTCAAATTGTGATACGTGAGGCGCTTAAAGAAGAGTGTGTCACGTGACTCGACAATGCAGCGTCGACTCGGATCCCAGAAGCGTCAGGCCTTGGAGCAAGGGGCGATGCGTACAAACGCGCAAATGCGGCCGCGAGGGGAGTGCTTAGACCCTTGCTGCTCAGGTGTGAACCAGACGCATGCAAGGGATCCCCACACGTGCGGGAGCCGGAGGTCAGCTTGGCGGCCAAACCACAGCTCGTACGGGGTGCGGTTGTCTGGGAGCGGCCCATGTGGAATCCGGTTCCACACCCATGTCATGTAGGCCATGCCCTCAAATGAAAACGCCTCTAGCATGCCGCTGTCCACCCGCATTGAACGAATCGCATCCTCCATGGTGCGATTCCATCGTTCAGACACACAATTCTGTTGAGGTGTGGCAGGGGCAGAGAGGTTGTGAGCCACTCCTATCGCTGCGAAGTGTCGCGTTAAGTCCCCAAGAAACTCTCGACCACGATCCAAGCGGAGCGTCTGGAGGAGGTGTCGGGACTGGCGCTCAGCCATGACCAGCCAAGTGTGCACCGCAAGGGCGGCGTCACTCTTCTGACAAAAAATGAAGACCCATCGCATGTGGGTGAAGTCATCAGTTATCGTCAGGACATACCTTCCTCTATCCTCCTGGAACTCGACAGGGAGGGATCCCAGGAGGTCAGAGTGAACCAACTCGAGAGGTCGAAGCGCCTGCGAGTTGGAAGGAGGGTACGTGGCCCGGTGCATCTTTCCTTGAGCGCACTGGAGACAGTCGGTCTTGGACGGCGTCTTGAAAGACGTCGCATCAAGCCCGAGCATGGGCTGTGTGCGCACTAGAGGATCAATAGCGCCTAGGTATACATGGCACAGGCGTCTATGCAATAGATGCTGGTGCTCGGATGACAAAGTGCCCGTCACAAACACACGAGCAGAGGTTGGGGTGGGCGAGGGAGGAGCAGACGTAGGGCAACCAGAGACATGGTACAAGTCATCCACAGCCGCCCCACGTAAGACCACCTCTTGCGTGGCACAGACAAACAAAGTGGCATCCTCACCTGTGAAGGACACGCCGAGTCCCAAGCAAGTGCAGGCGCGTCCGGAAAGCAGGCAGAGCTCCAACCCAGGCACAAACAAAACGTCCGAGATAAACGAGGGGTCTGACGGCCCGTGGAACTACACTACACCTACGCCCTGGACTGGGACCTCATGACCAGCTGCTGTGCGCACGGACCGTACTGACCCAACAGGACCCAGCACGACAAAGTCACGACGATGACATGTCATGTGATGGGTGGCACCTGTATCAATGATCCAGGTGGCATCTGTCACACGCTCTGTTGTTGTAACATAACAGCGAGCAACAGTACAGGCGACAGAAGATGCCTGCTCCACAGAGAGCTGCAGTGTTGACAAACGAGCAACAACACTTGACTGAGACTCATGAAGCCACGACAGGTCATCTAGACCTGTGCATGACTTGACACAGCACTGCGACAGGACACTTGCATCATCCCGCCCGACAAAAGACTCGACAGACTGAATAGAACAGGCGACACCATTACCACCATCCCGACGCGACGCCACGGACTCGACACGACCAATAGTGGGACCCCTCGACTCAGCTATGTTACTCGTACTCCCCTGAATGGAGAGCGCCATCCGTCAGTGGAGCTTGGCAAGCTGACGGTTCCCATCGGCAAGGATCTGCTGCTTAAGCTCAACGATCTGGCAGGCCCCTGCGGCAAGCTGTTGTGTCAGGGAAAGCACGCTGCTGACATGATGGGAGGTGGAGGACATGGAAACAAGACCAGTTACCTGGCTCGCTAGTGCTACGGTGGTGACTACTGGCCATGTCTGTGGCCTTGCTGTCATTGCAGTGTGTTACTCTGTCACTACTACTGCTGTTGCTACTATCGTTGAACCACTGCCACCGTTGACTCAGACGGCGGTGGCACTCTACCCCCTCAGATGTTGCTGCCGTCGTAGCGGCTGAGAAAATTCGGCAGCAATTACCCCGCCCCAGTGGGCGTGGAAAAATTTTCGAGGCCTATTTCAACCTGGGAACGCCGTGGGTGGACCCCCCCAGCTGCCGGAATAAATCCGACAGCGTTCCCCCCGCCTCAGTGGGCGTGAAAAATGGGAGGGTCTTGGGGGAGCTCCACGTACCTGTCCCAACCCCCAACCCACCCAAGGGACGAGCAAGGGGGAGCCCAAACTGAGAGGAGAGAGGAATACCAAGGAAGAGGAAGTAAAAATGCAGCCACTGCTGCTGTCAATGCTACTGCAACTGCCGCCGATGATGCCGCTGTTGTTGCCGCTCCTCCTATTGCTTCTCCTTTTGTCACTGTTGTCGTCGATCAATGCAGCTGCAAGCTGCTGCTGATGCACGTTGCTGTTGCTGCACACTTCTGCTGCCGCAAGCTGCTGCTGTTGTACGCCGCCACCACTGCTGCTAGCTGCTGCTGCTGTGTGGAGCTCCTGGTGCTGACGGCCAGAAATTTGGCTAAGTCTCTGAAATTCAAAAATTTCGGCACTAAAAAATCAAGGTTGTCCAAATCAAGCGAAATTTGGACCACAAAGGCTCCTGAATGTGCTGAACATGATGGTGAAATGTTCGGTCGCAAAAAGTTGAAAAAAGTGGCAAACATCACTTTTCCCTGTTCTGTCCGAGTTTCAGCAGAAAAACAAATCTGCGGTGCACTTTAGTCTTTGCTGGTGGCTACAGAGCACAAAACTGAGCACGAATAGTAGCTCTGAAGAGATTGACAGAAGAGCTTTCCAACGCACCCTCAAACGCCAAAAACGGCGTTCGTTTGAAGCCAGGGCAAGCTCGTGCCGACGAGGAGGTGGTGGCTGACGCGATTTTTGTCCGCGGCTCCTCCACGTCCGTGCGCCTTCTAGGAAGTTGCACGGACAGGGGCAGCGGTGGCGCATGCTGCTGTTGTTTCTGCCGCTGCTGCTGCCGTCGAGCTTGACGGCAGTGGCCTCAAGCCACTTTGGCGGCTACTGCCGCTGATGTTTCTGATGCCGCCGCCGATGTTGTTGCTGCTGCTGCTGCTGCTATGGTTAAAACTGCCAGCACTGTTGCTGCGCTTCTGGACAGCTGCTATGGCGCTGCTGTGCTGGCGTGCTGCTACCCAGCTGCACCCCTCCTGCACAACTCCTCTGTCACGCAGGTGTTGCGGCCTACGCCTTGCAATGGCGCAGGTTGGTGGGTCCTCCCAGGACCTGTCGCTGCTGCTGTGTGCTGCTGCCGCTGCTGCTGCTCACTACTATTGCGATTGTTGCATCTCTGCTGTGCAGCACAAGCTCTGGCTTGTTGCTCTGATACCATGAGAATATTCCTGGAAACTTCCTAGCTCAACTGTTCACTAGCCTGACACCACTGATCTGGCTAGCTGACTCACAGGTAATGCAAGGAACAGTGAGAGCAAGATTGGAACACGTCATGTGAACCAAGGCTTAGCTTAAGCATGATGCAGAGTAAGTGACAAAATGGGAAGGCCAGGTCATAAGTGCCGTCTGCTAGCGGCGGTCCGCCGACCGGCCTCATTTTCCTGCTACAGACAAACCGGCCAAAAACCACCGTTTTGGGTATATCTCCTTGCTCAGGCATCCGAATCAAGAACCGTCAGAACCAAACGGAGCAGGGTGCAAAATCCTATGCAAAGAATGCCCACACACCATGATTCAGTCACCAACAAGTATCTGATGAATGGAAAACCTGAAATCGGTCAATTAGCCGTACTACCAAAAAGTTTGGAACGGTCGAGCCTGAGCCCCAGCTCCTCACGAGTGTCACTGGTGGATAGCCGTGGAGTCTCGGGCACTCCCAAGGCCACGTCAGCTCCCCCACTGGTCTGAGGTGGCTGTCTCTTCAGGGATCTGCACGAGCATGGGCATGAGCCGAGGGGTCACCGTAAGCTGTGGACAACATCAAAACGCCCACTCCTTTAAGGATGTCTAAGATCTTCACTACTTTAAAAATCTCCTGACATAAGCCTCCAGTGGAACTCTCCAGGATGTGGCCATCGCCCACGACGATGACCCGGACCTCTACCGACTACCGGCAGCCATCACCATCTTTGGCCACCGGCAGCCACTATGGATGCGACTACGACATTTTCCCCCTTCTTCGCCACGCTAATGTTGGCCACCTTCCTAAGGCCTTCATCCTCCAAGTCCATGAGCAAAACGGTACGAATGCTCCCTCCACACACCCCCTCCATCCCTTCTTTTTCGGTTATCCCGCTCCCTACTTTCAAGAGCATGTTTTCATTGTCATTATCCTCTAATGGCCCCTAAACCATCTGTGGTACTCCCTTGCAGTCAAGGCGCTCTCAAGGACAAAGGCCATCAAGTTTCTCATCATCGATCCAGGACTCACATGCTCCTTGGTCCAAAAGATCCTTGAGCTTTGGTTTTGCAACCTGGTGGCAAGCGACCTTGCTCATGGAAAGGCCTTTACCTCAGCAATCAACCACGTTAAGTCTGCTCCTTACCATGATGCCTTGCACGGCGTTGTAGAATACGGGCAGTCCGTCCCATGTTTCTTCGACCGTGCCTCCACCCCCTTCTCTACCCTATTGCGCATATTGCAAGATGAGAAGAAGTAGCCTCCTTGTCCAAAGTGTGGATTTACACTCAGATGTATTGTGTTATGTTCAAACGAGCATTACTACAAGGAGCCCCTAATCAAACCCACCATAAGTCCAAATCTTTCTGGCATTCTCCAAGTTCAAAATCCTTCCATGCACTCTTGTTAACTCACCCCTTCTAACTTGCCTACTCATTGATCCATCAGACCCTAAGACGTCTTTTAAACTTAAATGTCAAATGGCGCTTTTACATTTTGAGAACCATAACTCACTCCCTTTTCCATGAAAAATGACAGACCACCATTGCCGGGGCGCTCTATCAAATCATAAAGAAAATCCTTTGGTCTCTACACATCAACGGCCCATAGAAATAATCTCCTTAACAAACTCATCACCCTCATAGAAATCTGGAATGCAACCAAGTCACGTCAAATTCCCAACCTCTAAACGAGACTGCGCCTTACAGAAAGATATACAAACACCCATCTCGCGACATAGCTCCTCTCAATCAATATCTTCCCAATCCTCGTCTTTATGTAAGACTTACCTCTCCAAATGTTGCCCACCCTCAAAGCAGCCCCAGCCCCTCTGCCCCAAGGTGTTTACCCTCTTATTTCAAAATAATCCATCCCGTACACAACGTACCTCTCTCCTCACCTTTCCTTCTTCCACCACCAATGTTACTCCATCTCAACTTCCCCCTTTAGGCCTTCAACACCTTGAATACATTCCTCCAAATAAATCACACACATAACTGGAGTAATCCAACTCCTGAACAGCCCCGATACAAACACCTTGACCTCCACCAGCTCCAATTTTTGCACGAGCCTTGCTCAGGCAAGGTCCAAAACTCCACCTGCCATAAAGGCCGCTTTCATGTTTCAACCCACCATGGGTATTCCATAACCTCTCATAGCCACTTATTCCTCATAATCCACAAAAATGCCACTACCTCCCATCTTCCTCGAGTTGCAATCCTAAATGTCAATAGTCTTGGCCCCAAGACAAAGTGGGACACTCTCCTCTCTTTTATGAGATAGAACAAACTAGACAATGTAGCTCTCCAAGACACATGACTCAACTCTGCAGTCCTTAAATGAACCTTAGCCCTCAAACTTAAAGCAATGATCTTTCCTTCTCAACCCTTAGATGATTAAGCAAATATCCTCTTTTTTAGCAATGACATTTTGGTCCAAAAAGTTCAGGCGCACAAGTCTCGAAGTCTCTTACGCCTCTCTTTGACCTTGCAAAACTTCTCCTTCGGTGTCATGCTTTCCTGCACATTCGCAAGCAAGAATTTTCTTCCTTCAACAGAAATTATATTCATTCACTAATTTCCACAATGATCTTCCCCTCCTCCTTGCAGGTGATTTCAACTTTGTTGAGGTTCCACTTGATCACTCCACAAAGAGAATAGATTCACGTGAAGCAGCTATCTTCTAACAATGTACCAAGAAACATTACCTCTCAGACACATTACGGAAATTCCCTTCAGACAAAATTTCATATGCCTTCCTTGGCCGAAAAGGGGGTGGATCCAGAAATGATCATTTCTATCACTCTCTAGAACTCGATCAAATCATTTCCTCAAGGGCCCATCACCTCCTTTCCCCTATATTGTCAAATCATTACCAAGAAGAAATCCTCTAGCTCACGCATCCTATCATGCCAAATCGTGGTCCTGGATATTCCAAGCTAAACACTTCCCTCTTAAAGAAACCCAAGGCAGCCCAACTCCCTCCCTCCCTTATGAACGATATTAACTGGATAGCACTCAAAACATCTGCCAAATACTTCTTCATCCCATACAATTTTTCCAAAAAATGTTGACAAACACATCCAATCAGATACGTACTCCACAAATCACAATTGGCTGCTTGCAAATACTAACGTTGTCCCACGGTGAACCACCAGAGGAAACCAGCACAACTTGAATCCTCTCTACAACGATACCTGGATCACAAACATAATGTTCTCATCATTAAGGCACACATAAAGGATCAAAGTGATGCTGAGGTACCCTCGTGCTTTCTTTCCAACCAGATCTATAAGTGCCTTTGCCAAACCTTAATTCCATTCCTTTCATGTAATGGTTCTCTTCAGAAAGACCAAGACATCACACGGAAGTCGGTACACGCCTTATATACTGAGCTCTATCGGGAAAACCTACCATCCCTGTCTCCCACCCCCTTTTCAGAGTCCCCCACAAGGTTACTCCTCCACCCTTCACTCGCAGACTCATAGATCCTGTCACATTAGAGGAGATCCATAATGTGGTGGAATCCCTCCCCAAATCGAAATGTCCATGACCGGGCAGAATACCTATAGAATTCTATGCCACCTACCCTTCAGCCATCCTTCCACGCCTCATGGCGCTTGTCGAGCCAGTCTTCTCTGAAACTCTTTCCCAGGATAGTGCCTCTCACCTCACTGAATCCATCACCACTCTCATCCTAAAGAAGGGTGACCCATTTTAAACTACAAACTACAGGCCTACTTCACTTCTCAACACGGACTATAAAATCCTTGCCATGCTTCTAGCAAATCGACTAACCTCAGTACTTCCCCATGTTGCCCATCCCGGCCAAACGGGCTTCATAAAGGCAGATCTATCAAAACAACAATATCATAAATACTTGAATTCCAATGATAGGCCTCTTCATCCTCATCTCCTGCAGGAATCCTCTTTGTAGACTTTGCCAAAGCATACGACCATCTTCATCGATACTTCCTCTTTCACACACTCCTTCACATGGGCTTTCCTTCCCCCTTTGTTGCTTGGATTGAAGCACTCCATCATACTACTTGTACCTGAATCCTGGTTGATGGTTTCCTTATCAAAAAATTTCTCATCCAATCTAGGGTCCTACAAGGGTGCCCACTGGCCCCTTACCTTTTCATTTGTAGCATTGAATTTATTGCCAACACCCTCCACCATGAACTCCCAGGCATGCGATTCTACAAGCATCTCACTAAAACCTTTGTAGGGTACACCAACGGCGCTACCATTTTTTTCAATCGCGCCAGGGGAGGATCCTTAGCAGTTTCGTTCCTACAACAATGTGCCAAGGTGACGGGCCTTCCCATCAATACCCAAAAATCAAAGTATGCTACACTTTCCCAGACACAAACTGACCCTTCGCTTCCGATCCCATCTCTCAGACCCTCTGATGCAGAAAAGGTCTTGGAGATCTGTGTATATCCTCAACATAACCCGTTTTACACATGGAATCCAGTCTTGGACTCTTAAAACACAGTATGAGCAAATGGAATGGGACCTGTCCTACCATCAAAGCTAAGTTGTCCCTGGAAAATTCATACCTACAGCCAAAGTATCTGTACCATGCATATGCCATCCCTCCGTCCCTCCAAAACCGGAAAGTACTCCCTAACATTTTCACCTCATTCTTGTCCTCATACCACTCTCACAAATGGAACACGGCCACATCCCTTAAACTGATTTCAATTCACGTAGCCACTGCCACCTTCCATCATGGTGGCCAAGGTCTTGTTCACCCTTTTTACAAAATGAGTGTGCTTCATGCCAAGTGGGTTTACATGTTTCTCACGCCATCAATTTGTCCATGAAAACTCCTCAGTCTAGCTTCTGAAAATTTCCCCCATGAATGACATTTCTTCACCCTCCCACCTCCCACCTTTCCTCAGCCAAAACCTCTCTGATTGGTTGGCCCACTACCCTCAGGTCTTCCTTCACACAAAAGCCATGATAATGCCTCCAGTGATGTGTCATGATGATCTGCCTGCCAAACCCTTTGTCCTCAACCGACGACCGCAATGGCCCTCTCAAAAACCTTTTGGTATTCAGCCAACCAAATTCTTCTTGATCCAACAACGACCAAGACTTCACCATATATGTACATCTACTCCTCTTCTTGTCTTTCACAAGCACACAAATATGGAACTCGCCTCATTACGACATACCCCAACCTATATTCGCTTCCTAAACAAAATCTACCGCTCAATGTCTACGGAATGGAAGACAGTTCTCGCATCCCCTCCCTCCTCCATTAACCTTACCCAACTCTCTGACTACTTCATGTTTCGCGGATCAGCCCGGTACCCACCAACGCAACTTCACTCCCCCATAGAGGTTCACCCAAGCTTCTTCCTATTTTGGGCTTTCTCAGTGGACAAGACAACCCATTGCATCTTCCCCCACCCCCAACTTTTATGGGTCCACCTACCCGTTTTTGCCACAGTGCCCGCAATTGTGAAGGAAAACACGTACATCACCCATGCGGGTTATTCTCTTTTTCCAGCTCATCGCTTTTCCACCATCTCCCATCCGCCCCTTCCGCCTGTCATCTCCTTAGTATATTCCTTGGCCATGCAATTACAACATCACCAATCCCAAAATGGTCCCTTACCTTCACACAACCCCCAAAATTGAAGGCTATCTCATCATTTTTTCATCATAAAATCCTAAATCCTAAAGCAAGGGATGTTCTCATATGCATACTCTCACGCTCAATCCAGGTGCAATGTCGATTTGATTTTCTCCCTAACTGTGGCTCTTGCCCCCCTTACAACAAGGAAGAAACGATACTTCATTGTTTCTTTAACTGCCCCCGTATTGCTAGGGGTACACAAATTTTGAAATTGTTTGCTCTCCACTATTTTTCCTGTCGCTCTTTGATCAGTCAAGTGCTCCTCTTTTTTTCACCTAGCTCCTAGGATAATTGCCCCATATGGGCCCTATTCCTGGGAAGCCCTTTCACGTCCAAACATCCCCCTCCGACCTTACCTTAACTCCTTTGGTCAGGCCTTGGTCTTCATACGCCTCCAGTCACCACAAAGAAGCCAAAATCCTCACCTCTCTAAAAAGAACCAGGTATCCTCCATGGGGAAGCATCCTCCTCTTCTTTCTTCATGGCACAAAATTTACTCCTTAAAATTCAAAACCTTTTATACTGAGGTAGGGTTTACTGAATAGCTTACCAACCCCTACCCTTGCTCTGGTCACTGAAAGTGTTACGGCACTTTCAACAGGGGTGGTTTTCTTGGGTGCGACTCCCACATAACCCCAAGAGAGGTCTCTCTTGGGGTACCTCCCCTGGCGTGTTTTCTACCCCACGTGGAACAACAGCTTGCCTGTAAAGATCCCATTGAAAGGTGCGGGTGTAGGTTTCCACCTCTTTGGCGTGAGCCAAAAAAAAAAAAGAAAAGAAATTCTACAAAAATCTCTACTGCCTTCTAAGAAATGTATACGTATCTAAGGAGCCGCGTTTGCACCGTGCATAAACCATTTATGCCATAATGAAGAGTATTCCAACATTGATTTTGTCCTGAAAGTACATATGAGAATCATGGCAATTTTTCTAGTATCTGTCGTATGCTTCATTCAGTCACGATTTGTGCATGGATGGCGAGAGGTTGAAATGAGTTGACAAGGTTGATCAGATGGCATGCGAGAGACAATGATAACGCAGATTTAAAGCGAGATTCAGCCGACACTGGTAAAAGTCCACCATTGAACAATTTAGAAAACCTGGACATTGTACATTATCTCTCTTGCGAACAACCGTAGCGGTCGCAAAACCACTATTTCGCTCTCTTACGTACTAGACGTACACAAGTCGCTAATCTTTTCAAGTGGGTACTTCTGTTATCACACAAACAGCCCAGCGAGTCGCGAGACCGCGGTGTTCACTCTAACGGACGACGCCAAACCAGCCAACTGCCCCCGCCTTCAGTGAACCTTCCCGAACCTTCTGACAACTTCGACCACTCTTACGAACCTACGACAGAAGTATCACAACCTTTTGGTCAACTTCTCAATGCATCAAGACAAATCTGGATTCATAAAGATGCATCTCGCATCTTCACCGTCAATTCTCAAAGACCCCCGATTCCTCGGTGGACCTTCTCGAAACAGACCACTCACAACGCAACACCACACTCGCCGCTCGACAATCAACCCAATGACCCCGACTAAATCTCATTTGTAACACAACACTTGTATTTATATGTTCGATCATTTTGACACTTGTCATCGAAGTACACTTACCGTTAACTATTAATCGCTCAAGTGTCCCAATTTCAAAACTGTCTTCTACCTCACAACTTCTACCTGTTCACCATCTACGCTCCATTTGGCATAACACTTGGCATCAGAGCGCAGCAGTGCTGGAGAGGCATCTCACTACTTTACCCATCCGGAGGACTACCTGGCACAAGCTCTCAGTGCATCTTGCACGTCAAGACTTTGTAGACTTTTCGACTACGACGTGAGGCAAGCAAGCACAACCAACCACCAGCAGCGAGTCTTCAACGACAGCTTCGGCAATGGAGGAGCACAATGTGCCAATGCACGCGAATTCTAAAGCGACAGTGAATGCTGGTGTGGCAAGCTATGCTGTAATTGCATCAACCCCTACGGCTTCGAGGACCAATCCGGTCGAAAAACCAACGGTGGTAAACCAGCTGCCCTACCAGCAGTCTCGACAACGACAGCAGGGTCGACAGGTGGCACTGGACGACAGGCGCAAATCAACGAGAGACTAGCAACGGATCTCCGCACTTGAAGGAATCAACAACCATCTGCTCCAACAACTCAACATTTCGATGGTTGCCCTTTGCAACACAAGCGCACGTGAAGCGGTGCTTGTTAAGAGAAACTCCCAACTATTGAGCCAACCCAAAATTTGTCCGACTCCACTAGAACCGTTCGTTATCGTAAACTCGAAGGAACCAATGGTTTGGATATGCCTAACGAGTTTAGAGGTGTACTTCACGGCTGCTGGGGTCAACGACCATCAAAAGAAGAATGACCTTGCAACCGCGCTTTTCCATGGCACGATGCTAATTTGGTGGACCGGCTTAAATGCCATCCAACGGCAGCAGGAGACCGGTGGAGCATCCTCAACAGTCAATGGCGCCCGTCTCATATCATCGACCGTAGGCGTTCCATCCTTGGAGCAGATCAACCCACAGTGGCAAGACGCGCTGATGCCACCAACCGGCTGGAATGAATTCTCACGTGCCATGCTTGCACGCTTTGGGTGACTGAATGAAAATTCTAACGCACGATACAAACTCTGGCGTCTTTGTCAGCATTCTAGCGTGACAAAGTACATGCGTAGATTCCGCGAGATCGTCACCGGAGGAGACATAGCCCGCCACAGACTCTGTTTTCACTATAACAATGGCCTTAAGAGAGACATCCAACGAGTGATCGCTATTTGCGGCATCCAAAACAACTTACCACGGATGATCGTAGCAGCCAAAAGGAATGACAGCGCCAACTACAATGTTCGGATCCAAGAATCCTATGGCTGGTGACCTCCTAACCACAATTGTCGTGGAAACAGAAAAAAACCAATCTGCGGACTCCTCAACTCTGATGGAAGTGGACGCTGTCAACCAAAGAGATACGCGAACCTACTACAACCGTGGAAAACTTGGACACATCGATCACAACTGCCGGAGTAAGCAGCATGCCAAAAAGGAGCGGAAGTTGTAGAACAATGAGTCGGCAAAGGACAAAGGGAAGGAGTGAAAGGCGCAAATCTTGTCCACATGGAGTGATCTACGCCAAACGATCACCCATCTGAATGGTCTACATCACTGCAGAGGGTTTGCGAGACGCAAAGTTTGACAATGGGTACAAGGACGACCAACCGGGAATAATACTAAAAGTTCAACGTAGAGGGTACAAGAGTAGCAGAACGGTACCGGAACTATTGGATGGAGGAGCTTCACACGGCTTCTTTAGCAAAGATATGGTTTGCAAACTCGGTTTGCAGACAAAAGTTTGGTGTTTGAAGGAAAACATTCAATGAAAGACTGCAAATGCAGAGACTCCAAGAACCACTATGACTACAAGTGGGAGATATCCACGATGTAACGGTCTAGAGGTCTTGTCCAATGAGCGATCACAAAATCATCCTGGAACGAGATTTCCTTTACCGGCACAATTGACAAGTTGAGTGGAACAGTAGTGACCTCTACGTGCAAATCTATGGCGCCAAACCACAACTTCCACATGCGGGACGAAAGCCGAGAGCAAAAGCAGCACAAGTGGAAGAAACAGAGGAAGCCGCAGAAGCCGAAAGGTGACAACATGTGCAGTTGATACCTTTCAACGTGGCCAAGCACTGCATACGATGAGGAGCTTGTTCATGCCCAATACATTTCAAGCCTATGGAAGAAGTGGAAGTAACAACAACTGACTCATCATCAATATCAATGAAGTTCGCGATGGTACCTAAGGAGTTCGCACCACTCATCCAGGAGTTTGCGAGCATCTTCCCCGACGAGCTCCCGATAACCTTATCACCTCGATGAGACATCGACCATCACATTGAACTGAAGCCGGGCAACAGACATACAGTTTCAAGGACCCATTGGATGAGCGATCACGAGCTCAACGAGCTGAAAAAGAAACTCAATGACATACTCAATCAGGGATCCATCCGCCCATCCACGTCACCGTACAACGCACCAGTACTATTCGTAAGCAGAAAACTGGCAAGATGCAGATGTGCGTGGATTATCAGACATTAAATGACGCTACCATCAAGAACCGATACCCTATTTCTCGAGATGAAGAACTTTTCAACCAACTCCAAGGGGCTGGAGTCTTCACCAAAATCGACTTACACAGCGGATATCACTCGATGCGCATGGCGGACACCGACATAAAAAAGACGGTGTTCCGAATCCGCTACGGGCAGTTTGATTTCACGGTTATGCCGTTAGGACTAGCGAATTCCCCAGCGACATTCATGGTGGCAATGAATAGCATTTTTCAACCATACCTCTGATTTTTTTGTGGTGTACCTTGAGGACATTGTGTTGTACAGTCGTACCCTGGAGTAGCACGATGGAAATCTCTGAAACGTTCTCAAAGTTTTACAGAGAGACATTTTCCGGAAAGCTCTCAAAGTGCGACTTTGGCCGCCGTTAGATCAAGTTTTTGGATCACTTTATCAATGGTGGACAGATCACCATGGATCCGAAAAACGTGGCAGCACTCGCTGATTGGCCAATGCCGGCCAATGTGGGAGAAATTCAAGTTTTCCTCGGTTTCTGCAACTCCTTCCGGTGGTTCGTATGGGACTACGCTCGCGTGTCAGTGCCTCTTTCTGACTTCACTAAAAAAGAAAACGAGTCGTGGTGGCAAGGCAGCAAACAAGAAGCATTCACCGCTTTTGCGGAACGCTCTCACCTTGGTGCCATCCCTACGATTAACCGACGCAATGGTCGACTACATCATTGCCAAAAATGCGTCAGACGGAGCCATTGGCACAATCCTCCTACAAGACCATGGCAACGGCGAGCAACCGGTTGCCTACATTTCTCAAAAACTGCAGGGACCGGAACTCAACTACGTCGTACACGATAATGAGATGCTGGTGGTCGTTCCACCAAACGAAGAAAGAATGCTACCACACAAGACCAGGTGGACACTTTGTAGAGGACAAGACGGTGAAGAAGCTGGCGAAGCATTACTGGTCGGACAAGATGCAATCCGACGTGGCCTACTTCTGCAAAACCTATGACATGTGTGAGCTACAAAAATCACGTTGCATGCGGCCACCGGGACTCCTACAACCGCTCCCTATTCCGACTGAACCATGGACTGACATCTCCATGGACTTTATCACTTGATTACCAGTCACACTCAAGGGATATGATGCAATCCTCGTGGTCATCTACAGGTTTTCCTAAGTGTCCCACTTCATTCTGAAAACAACCACCGTCACCGCCGAGGGAACATCACAGCTGTTTCTAAACAACATCGTGCGGCTACACGACGTACCAAGAACCATCACAAGCAACAAGGACGGTCGATGTTAGTTTTCACGCATCTCTCATTTTGATGTGTTGAGTCCTCTTGGCTTGTGTACATCATCATGCAGATGACTGACAACGAGACACAACACTACTGGAGTGTCGTCCGGTGGAGCCGATGCACACTGAGGCCTACAAGTCATTTGTTGGAGCTTCCTCCCTCCGACGGTCGACGTGCACAGCTCCATAGGCAGTCCTCTTCACCAGTCGTGCTGTCAGCGGTCACTGCTACTACAGATGTTGTCTGCATGCCTTGAGTGCAGGATTTGACTGCACCGTTACGTCTACAGTGTTATGTGCGGCTTAGGGTCCAAGTTTCACATTGATCAGGTACTGTTGTTACCGGGGACTAGTGTAGACGTTGCCTGGTTCTAGGCGGCCATAACTCCTCTTTGCTATTCTTCTAGATGATTCTGACGGCATGAAACCATTTGTAGCGTCACTATTATGGAATGGTCATGTTTTCAGGCAAAACATACGACGCACGGGTTTTGGGCAATGAGCCGTCTGGCAGGGCTCACTGAGAAAACCCTGCCAGCCAAAAAATAAGTCATTTTTCTGATTTGCTTGAAAGCTGAGTAACAAGATCTACAGAGCTGGGGGTCAGCTAGATCTTGGACGGGTCTCCCATTGTTGTTCATTATAAGTTGCTAATCAGTCCTTTTCAGTTTCCACTGCCTTTTTGGCACTAACTCCTCAGCGCTCAGTTCCTCTCTCACAGACTCAGAGCAGCGGAAGGGGGCAGCAGTGCAAAGCAAGGAGCGTGGGGCCATGCCTACTCTAGCAATGCTACAGCCTCAACACGCTACTCTAATCTAGATTTCCACAAGAAAAATTCTAGATTAGAGCTGATGCTGCAGCAGCAGCATCTGCGTAGCCAGCTGCTACATAGCAGCAAAAACACCAGCCGTAGTGGGAATAGTACCAGCCACAACTGCAATAGCAACAGCGGAAGTAGTAACAGCAGCCACTACTAAACAGCACCAGCAGTAGCAGCAGCTGCAGCAGCAGTAGCAGTTGTAGTCCAAGCAGTAGCAGTAGCCAGCAGTAGCAACAACAACAGCCGCAACACCCGTAACAATAGCATCAGAAGTTGTTACACATTAGTAGCCACAAAAACGGCCACTACTGCGTAGCATCTGCCACAGCTGCATGGGAGCCACCGTAGCAACTGCGGAGCTAGCCACGCAAATGCATAGAACGCAGTCGCATGGCCACGCAGCCGCACAACCACACAGGCAGGCAGCCACACAGCCAAGCAGCCACACAGCCATGCAGCTGCACAGTTGCGTAGCCACATAGTCACGCAGCCACGCAGCCGCCCAGCCACGTGGCCACGCAACCAAACAACCACGCAACGAAGTAAACACGCAGCCACATGGCTGCGCAGCCACGCAACCACGCAACCACGCAGCCTCACAGCCACGCGACCATGCAACCACACAGCCACGCAACTGTGCAGCTGCTATGCAGCTCCACAACTGTGTAGTCACACAGCCACGCGACCACATTGCCACTTCGACCCTATAGTGACCTCAGCCACTCTTGATGTCACTGCTCACGTCAGCCTCCCTACTGACGTCACCGCTGACATCATCAACAAGTTGAACCAAAGAAAAAAAAAACAAAAAACCCAAAAAAAATAAACCCAAGGAGAACCATGGCTCAAAGTGGGGAGGGGTCCTCCTCTGCTCGAGGATCCACTAGTCCCCCCATTCAGTAGTAGCTACAGCAACTACAACAGTAGCAATAGCAACAGCAGCAGTAGCTGATGCTGTAGTAGCAGCAGCAACCTCTGCTACAGCATCAACAACGGCAACACAAGCAAATGCAACTGTTGCAGCAGCAGCAACCTCCGCTACAGCATCAATTGCAACGTCAGTAGCCACAACTGCAGCAACAGTAGTAGCCATCAACGTTGCAGCAGCATTAGCCACAATAGAAAATGCAATGGTTACTATAGTAGCAAACTGCGCTAGAGCATCAATAGTAGCAACAACAGCCACAACAGTCGAGCCAAACTAGCATCCCGCCGCCCTTCTCTCCACCTGGGCATGTGAGTCCAATGATCTCCTCTGTCACGCATTAATGGCGCAACTATACACCCAGCGCCAATGGCAGACCGAGTCCGCACTCCTAGGCCTCACTCTAGGTGCTGGCCATAGGCCAAAGGACTTTCAAACCTTGCCCCCGATGCTCCAGGCTAGCAAGCAGTTTCGGAGCTGGGAACTCGGCTTCCGCATCTGGACGCAGGGTTAGGGCCTATTGCTATACTACGTCCTACCTTGCGACTCCACTCAGGCCAACCAGGTATACGATGCCAAACGCACCATACATGCCCTTGTCCCCGTCGCTCCTCTAGTTGCATGTCTTTCTCTCGAGCCTTTTCTTGACGACTTCGCCGCTCGAGGCCTCCCCGACCTCGCAGCAGCATGGTACATCCTCACGTGCCCTCACCAACTTTCTAGCAAGGCCGAGACCAGCCGTCTACTCCGGGGGTTCAACTCCCTCCAAATGGGGGAGGCGGAGACAGTCACCTCCTACTTGAAGCAGGAGGAACAAATCATTTTTGTGCCTCAAAGATGCTGCACTATCCACTCTATCCGCGCTCCTGACCATCAAGCGCGGCGCCACCAACACCTTCGCTGACATTTTTGTACACTACTCTCAGGACGTCCTGGCTGCGATGGCAGCCAGAGCACCTACATTCCCTGGGCATATGAGCTCTTCCTTTGGATTGAGGAGGCTTGTCAAGAGTCGCGCATCCAGCACACGGAGGCCTTTCCCTCTCCTGTTGTCGCCCCCGTAGCAGTTATCGCTCCTACAATAGCTGCATCTTCCAGTACCCCATCCTCAAGCAAGAAGAAGCGCAGGGGCAAGAAGGGCAAGGGCCAACTGCATCAGTCGACTCGATGCAATGGTGGCGACTTAGTCTGCCACAACTATGGCCAGCCAGGACACAGGTGGTACACTTGTCCGCTACCGACAGATGAGGCACACGTTATTTCCACCATGTATCGCCAGCGTGAACGCAACCTTACCACCACTATCGTCACAGTCAACGACCCTGATGCGTTCTTCCCGCCGATAGCTTCATACCTCCAACAGTCGTTCCCTCCTTGTCATCGACAGCGCCACTATAGCTTCATCCGGAATAGTCAGCGCCTGCCCTTCCGCTCACGGCACATCCTTCCTCCTTCCCTCGCTTTGGCACCGTCACGCCACAGTCGGTCTATTCCGTTGGACCCTCTACCCACGAGCATCAATTGGAGCAGTTCATTGTGCTCTAGCTCAAACTGCCTTGCCCTCCTCCCTAGGGAACTGCGAGTTGCACCGTCGCTAGTTCTCCTTCCTTGCCCTACATGATAGAGTCTGAGCTGTGGTCGTGCCTTGCATCTTTGTCTGTCCAGTCATCTCCCTCCCTTCCTGCTCCACTTTGTGATGACATCACCTGGGTAGATAATTAGCAATCTCGGTTTGTTCCCTCGTCCACTACGTCCGCGTTCCTTGCCCACTGTCTTGTATCCGCTAGCGATCTGGCTACACTTGTCCAGGATCCGGCCGCGACGTGGATCATCAACTTTGGGACCACCCATCACATGACGACTTTGTGTGAGGCCTTCACAGTCCTTGGTCTCATTGACAATGTATCTGGTTTTCAGAAAGGTTCTGTTCAGGTATTAACCGTTCGTGGTGTCGGTGTTGTTCGTTTTCGTAGACACGCTAGGGATGTCTTTGTGACCACTGTCCTCTTCGTCCTTGGTCTTGAGTTTAGGCTCCTATGCGTCACTACCCTTGACAGCATGAGGATGGACGTGTTACACTCACGTGGTGTTGGCACTGTGTCGTTGCGTTCGTCCGGTCGTGTTGTCTTGCATGCCACCTGCATGGAAACCTGTGGCACGTGTCATGCTTGTCTGCTCTTTCCTCCATCCCCTCCCCGTGAACCGACACTGACCACGTGTTTGTCACCAGCTTGTTCTCTCCATAGCACATACGTCTCCTGCACCGCCGCCTCTTCCACGTCCACTCTGCCGTTGTTGATAGCATGCTTTGCATGTAACCAGCCAAGGGCCTTCATCTAGACTTCTTTCCTTTGTCATGTTCCAACCGAGTGCATTACTTGCAAGATGTGCCGGTCCACCTACGCCCTATCCTCCTCATGTGCGTCTGCCCCTCTGAACTTGGTCCATTCTAATTTCATGGGTCCCCTTGCAATAAATTCCAGAGGGGAGCACAAACTCTATGACCTGAATCTCACCAAAAACTACTCCCACTATCGCTGGGTCTTCTGTCTTCGGCAGAAGAGCAATGTCGGCCCCACCATTAGGGACTAGCTCGTCCATGCTAAGCGTGAATGTGGTCACCCTCTCTGCCGCTTCTGCTCTTATCACGGTGGTGAGTTTATGGAGGAGACCACACTCTTCCTCGCCTCTTGTGGCATCCATCATGAGACGTTGGCGCCTTAAACGCCAGCCCAAAATGGCATCTCTGAGTAGTGGAACCGCACCATGGCCAACGCCATCTACACCATGCAAGTCCAGTCTGGTCTCTCTGATGGCTTCTACTCTGAAGCCATGACCTACATGACGTGGGTCTGGAACAAGATTACCCAAGGACCCCTTCCCCTTCAGTCCACACCATACCAGCGCTAGTATGGTGAGCGCGCCGACCTCCGCCCGGCTCGTGTCTAGGGTTGCGTGGCCATTGTATGGTTTCCTGCCCCATACCAGGGTGGCAAGCTTGAGTCTCACGGATGTCCCTGCAACTTCCATGGTGTCTCTCATCAATCGAAGGCCTGGCACTTCTGGGATCCCTCCTGGCACTACATCATCAAGTCCCTAGATGCCCTCTTCCTTGATGACCAGTTTCCCCGCGACCTCGCTCGCTCCAGCACGTCGATGTCCCTCTCATCACATGGGGGAGCGGAAGGTCCATCCTCCATCCAGCCGCTTTTGGGGGTTACGTCATCTGCGCCCGCCCGTCCTCACGAGCCAGCCGGCCCATTCGTGTCCGCCAGCCCCTCTCAGACGGCTGTCCTGTCTGTGTTCACCAGCCCCTCTCGGCCGGCTGCCTTGTCCATGTCCGCCAGCCCCGCTAGGCCGGCTGCGCCGTCCGTGTCCGCCAGCCCCTCCGAACTGGCTGCCCTGTCCGTGTCCGCCACCCCCTCCGGGCTGGTTGCCTCGTCCGTTTCCGCCAGCCCCTCCAGGCCGACTGTCCCATACGTTTCCGCCAGCCCCTCCAGGCTGGCCGCCCCATCTCTGTCCGCCATCCTTCTAGGCCGGCCGTCCCATCTGTGTCCGCCAACCCCTCCTGGCTGGCCGCCCCGTCCGTGTCCGCCAGCCCCTCCGGGCCAGTTGCCCCATCTTTGTTCGCCAGCCCTTCCGGACCGGCCACCCCGTCCGTGTCTGCCAGCCCCTACAGGCCGGCTACTCCGTCCATGTCTGCCAGCCCCTCTGGGCCGGCCATCCAGTCCGTGCTTGCATGCTACACACGCGGCCTGGGCGACAACCTTCAACACAGGCCATCATTGACAACGTAGGCCGCCGCCTCGTGTTCTCTCGCGCCATGACCTCCTATCACTTCGTGAGGCTCCTTGCCTCTCGGCAGACCCACTCCGACAGTCGTGTGTGGGGACCATGACACCAAGGCCCTAGGCTTGGCCACACTAGCATTCATTATTGACCTACACCCGGGGTCGGCTTTGGGCTACGCCATGCTCCATGAAGAGCACCGACATACTGTCACAGTTATGCCCATACGTATGCTGCCTGGGGCGCAAGACGCGTACGACCTCATTGTCCGCCCCACGGGACGCCTAGAGGACCCAACCACCCTATGTGAGGCTCGGGCGTCTCCTGATGCCGCACATTGGGAGGTTGCATGCGTCGACAAGCTTGCCGCTATTCAGCAACATCAAGTCTATGAGCTTGTCAACCTTCCCACGGCCAAAAGACCATCGGCGCCAAGTGGGTCCTCCAGCGAAAGTGGGAACCAGACAGATCTGTGGACAAGTACAAGGCCCGTCTTATAGCGAAGGACTTTGCTCAGGTCCCTGGGGTGGCCTATGACTAGATCTTCGCCCCGGTCGGTCGGTTCTCCACTAACCGGGCATTGTTCAACTTGGTTTCCTAGCACGGGTGGGTGCCGCACCAGATGGATGTGAGCAACGTCTTTCTCAATGGTTCACTAGAAGGCGAGGAGCTCTATTTGGTGCAACCTCTAGGCTTTGACAATCGTTTTGGCAAGGTTTGGAAGCT
The DNA here is from genome assembly GCA_023375785.1 of Penium margaritaceum. Lineage (NCBI taxonomy): Eukaryota > Viridiplantae > Streptophyta > Zygnematophyceae > Desmidiales > Peniaceae > Penium > Penium margaritaceum. Next base: position 268,649 of record SZWC01001454.1, read on the forward strand.
ACAAAAGGCCCTCTTGGCTTGAACCAGTCATCACGCTCCTAGAATCAAGAGATCAGTCATACGCTTCTCAGCGGCGTCCTCCTTTACAGTACTATAGATCCCGCACTGTTCATGCGCCCACAATGCCAGCCCTTTATCGCTGTCCTAGTCTATGTCGGTGACCTGCTCATCACGTCGCGAGATATCACTGCCATCCAGAGGGTCAAGGACCTGCTACATGCCGCCTACCAGATGAAGGACCTCGGGTCAGCACGAGTCTTCCTAGGCATGGAGCTCAAGTATGATCGCTCTCGATTTCCTACACGTCTATCAGGCCGCCTATGTCCAGACATTGTCCTCGCGCTTCGTTGAGGACGTGTCCCTTGTGCCGAGAGCATCCTCACCCATGTTGCCCGATGGTCAGGCAATGCTAAAGAGCTCTGATCCAGCCGTGTTGGGAAGCCAGTAGACGTGACCTCATATCTACGTATCATCGAGTCATTGATGTTCCTTGCAACAATGACGTCCACACATTACGTTCTTCGTCAACCTCCTGGCCCAGTTCTCTAAGGAGTCGCGTCACCTCTACTTTGAGGCCATGATCCGAGTAATGCGCTATGTCGTCACGACCCCATGGCGAGGCCTCATGTTTCGTCGATAGCCGTCCGCTGTTGAGGAGGGCTACACCAATACTGACTGGACCGGCAGTCTACACGATAAGATTTGTACTAGCTGCATCTTTCTTGTTTGTGGCACGGCTGAGTCCTGGCGTAGTGGCAAGCAAGGTTGCATTGCACGCAGCACAGCTGAGGCTGAGTATGCGGCACTTGGTTCTGACGCATGTGAGAGCATGTCACTGTGTTTCCTGTTGTCTGAGCTGCGTAAGTCAGTCACATCCATCACGTTGTAATGTGACAATGAGAGTGCCATGGCCGTTGGCAAAAATGATGGCATGTATCACATACGCACAAAGCACATCAATGTTAAGTATCACTATGTGCGTTCACTTTTGCATGATGGCAGCATCAGTATTGTGTGGGTTGAGACAGCACGGCAGTTGGTTGATTTCTTGACCAAGGCACTGGAACGTGACTCATTCAAGAAGGTTGTGAGCGTCGTCATTGTGCGTCCGTGAGTTCCTTTCTCTCACTCTATCCCTGCCCGCTTTGTCTTTGCACTCTCTTCCCGTCTATGTGCACAATGCGTGTGAGTCATGGGGGAGTGTTGGTTTTCACGCACCTCTCATTCTACTCTATTGTGTCCTCCTAGCTTGTGTACATCAACATGCAGATGTCTGACAGTGAGACACAATGCTGCTGGAGTGTCATCTGGTGGAGCCGACACACAGTGAGGCCTAGACACAGTTTGTTGGAGCCTCCTCCCTCTGACGGTCGCCGTGCTCAGCTCCATCGGCAGGCCTTCTTGACAGTCATGCTGCCGGCGGTCACTACCATTGCAAATACTACCTGCGTGTATCTACTGCTGGATTTGAATGCACCATTACGTCTGCAGGGTTATGTTCTACTAAGGGTCAAAGTTTCATGTTGATCGGGCACTATTGTTACCGAGGACTAGTGTAGACGCTGCCTAGGTCTATGCGAACATAACTCCCCTCTGTTGTTTTCTAGATGATTCTGATTGCAAGACTACGCTTGCGGTATCAGTATTGTAGTATGGTCCAGTTTTTAGGCAAAATAGATGACGCCCGGGTTTGGGACTATCGGCCGTCTGGCAGTGCTCACCGAAAAAACCTTGTCATCCAGAAAATAGGTCATTTTTCTGATTGACCTGAAAATTGAGTAACAAGCTCTACAGAGATGGGGAGGGGCTAGAACTTGGAGGGGTATCCCATTTTTTTCATTCTCAGTTGCTTGTCAGATTTTTTCAGTTTCCACTGTCTTTTTAGCGCTAACTCCTTAGCGCGCAGTTTCTCTCTCATAGACTCACAGCAGTGGAAGGGGGCAGCAGTGGAAAGCTGTAGCATGGTAGTGCCATGCAGACTGGTCAAAGGAGCCACGTGGATCCAGCGGGGTCAACTGGGACTATGGGGGGGGAGACGGGATAGCTTGAGGGTTGGAGACCCTCAAGCGCCGTGGTTTTGGCCTCGTCGGCCAAGGATCTTGTCGAATCCATTACAAAAGCAACACGCGTGAGGCCTTGCCTACTCTAGCAATGTTGCAGCCTCAACATGCCGCTTTAGTCTAGGTTTCCATCTGATGGATTCACCAACCATTTTTGGCACGACCTAATGAGTCGCTACGGTAGCAGAAAGCAAAATTGGACGACGTATCACCCTCAAACGGACTGTCAAACTGAGCAGACAAGCCAAACGCTCAAACAAATTCTCCGAACACATTGTGAACCTGATGGGATGGATTGGGCACAGAAACTCTCAAATGCCAAAATCGCATACAATTCTACAGTTTTCACCGGAACGACTAAATCTACGTTGAAGGTGGTGTGTGGAAAACTTCTTGCCACACTGGTACGACTACAAAGTCGCAACAACATTCCCACAGTTGATGTTCAACGCCGAGACTTCAAAACCAAGTGGGAGGAAACATTGCAGACACTCGCGAAGACAAAAGCAACGATGAAGCGAGTAGCTGAACAACATCCCAACGATGACGTGTTTGCCGCTAGCGACAAAGTCCATATCAGCTCAATGAACATCAAACTCCGTGGAGCCGACTAGTTGAAGGTCAAACCGAAGTGGCTGGGCCCATTTGAGGTCAAGCGCATGCAAACCCCTGTGGTTGCGCGACTGAAACTCCCCGACACTATGCACGTTCATCCGGTGTTCCATGTGAGCCGACTCAAGCACTATCGAGACCCTGGAGAGAACTTCCTCAATAGGTATGTCCCTCTCCCTCAAGTTCAAGTAAACAAAGACACAGAATATGTCATCGAGGACATCCTCGGCCATTTCCGACAAGGCAAGACGACATAATATCACGTCAAGTGGCATGGCTATGACATCGCTCATAAGAGCATGGAACCCTAGGACGACCACCGAGACGTCGTTCACCTAATCCACAGCTATTACCACCGTCATCGGGCCACATCTGTAGGCGCGCCAGGACGTCGCGGCTGAAAGGGGGGGAAGTGCCATGTACCAAACGTACACAGGTCACTAATATTTTTGAGTGGGCATTTCTGTTACTACACAAACAGCCCATCGCGTCACCAGACTGCAATGTTCACTCCAACAAAAGAGGGCAAACCGGCCAACTAACCCCGCCTCCAGTGAACCTTCTCGAACCTTCTCACAACTTCGACCACTCTAACAAACCTACGACAGAATTGTCACGACCTTTTGGTTGACTTCTTGACGCACTGAGAAAAATCTGGATTTCTTTAGATGCATCTTGCATCTTCATCATCGATTCTCGAAGACCCCCGATTCCTCGGTGGAGCTTCTCTTGTGATTTGTGACGTTCCTATCGACCTATACAGTTTATCATGACCACTCGGCCATGTGCATGCCCGTGCAGATCCTTGATGCATACGCAGGTGGCGCCGATGCGTTGTCTGGTGGTGGACCACCTACTCAGAGCTCACCGACGACCACCCCATAGTCCTGGATACTAATTGGGACCTCTTGTAGTTTTTGTGCAGCACGTAGGAGTTTTCTATGGACTGGCCGTGGGCCCAATTTGCATTTCGTGCATTGTGTGTCCACCGTTCGATGCCGGATGCATGCATTGACTAGGCGTAGCATCCGGCTTGAGCTTTTATACGTTTAGGCTCACACGACATAGCATTCAGACTTGTCTACGCTGAGTTACGGCCAAAACACTGGTTTTGGGCCAGATTTCGGAAAGATCTTGCACTAGCGCGTGCGACACCCGCCGTGCACCGCGGCAGGTACTTATGCCATGGACCTGTCATTTGTCATTTCTCTCTGCAAATGCTATTGAGGCATTCTGAAACTTTGACCTGTGTCTCCTAGCCAGACCCTTGCCGTTGTGTGTACGACCTGTGACTGTCGTCACCGTCTGACCAGGCACTAACGCCTAGTCCGCGGCTGTGTTGCTAGGAAGCTTCCACGCATCTTCTCGTGGTATCAGAGTGGTGAGACAGTTCTCGTCGCGCTGCAAAGCAGAAACGCAACAGAGCAGCGGTAGTGAGCGTCACCGCTACAGCCGATCCACAGGCTGTCGACGTCACCCGACTACCGGCAACGTCATCCACCTTCGGCACGTGAGAGTGCATTAGCAGCAGCCACTAGCAGTAGCAGGCGATAGTTGTAGCACGCAGTAGCCACAAGTAGTTGCTTGCATTGGTGTTAGCAGCGCCAGCAACAGGCGGCAGCCGCAACAGGCGGTGGTGAGGAGCAGTAGTAGGAGCAACGTGCGACAGTAGCAACACGCAGCAACGGTAGTGGCAGCGGCGGCGACGGTCAGCAGCAAGAGTACCAAGTAGCAGCACACACCAATGGCAGCATTCAGTGGTGAGCAGTAGTAGTAGTAGTGCGGTTGTGGCAGCGCTCATCAGTAGTAGTGCATAGCTAGAGCAGCACACAGCAGCAGCACACAACTGTTGCCACAATTGCAAAAGCAGTTGCGGGCTACTGCTGCAGGCGTCAGCACAATGATAGCAAGAGCCAAGCAAAAGATGTTGTAGAGCTTCCGCGCGTCTGCCACAAAACAACTGCCCGTGATGTAGTAGGGCAACAACTACGAGGGTTGTAAAAAAAAAAGCAATCAAAACCGTCCTTGGAAACATATTGTGCAGGCGGTGTCTCAAAATCCTTGAGTTGCTGCTTCGTAGCAAGAGCAACCATAGGCTAAGAAGGACGAGGGATGGGGAAGACACCGGGAAGAGAAAAGTCGCTGGGGTGGAGATTAGGCAAGGATCAGATCATGGGAAAAGAGGAAACAGATGTGTGTAGGGGCCGAGAGCTCTTCTGAAGCTGGCAGAGACGCTCTTGAAGCACACAAATCTCGCTCTAGTGAGTGCCGCCCTCCATGCATGGCATGTCACCGTCCTCATCCCAAACATTTTGAGGTGGCGGGTCGCGTCTTGCTCCTGCCGTCAGTGCTGGTGCTCACTACTGTGCAGAGGGTGCAACACTGCCCGCTCCCAAAGATGTTTGCCGTGGACTGACCACAAATAAGCTCAGTGAGCGTACGGATAGCATCAGTCTGCTACTGTTGCAGACAATGCATCTCATCCGTCTAGCTCCGCAGGTCCTCAATAGCCTGTGAGTGTGGGCCCATGACCCCTGAGGAGGAAGAAGAGGGATCTAGTGGTCTCTTGCCCTTGTCATCGGCTCGAGCCATGTCAGCGCTTAGTATGGGCTAGGATGTCAAACTGATCAGATTGCTGAACTGTCAGCATTTCTCAAGGATTTGAAACGCTGGAAAATTTTGACTTTCCAACTAAAAACTTGACTAAGGCAAGTGCTAATGTCAGCAGGGATTTTCTGACATCAGCACAGACCTGATGACATCCGCAAAGAAAATGCTGACGTTGGGATAGCCCACCTTTTGCCTTGTCCATACGCATCCTCCATGGTGTGGTTCCAGCGTTCAGAAACAGCGTAGAAGCTCGGGTTTGGCCACCATGATGATCTGTGTCTTGATGGTGCCGTGGGATCAGTGGCTTCTATGCGGTACACTGAGGACCAGCAAGGGTCCAAGGTCTCCCCCCGGGGTCGCCTGTGTACCTTCGTTGGTATCTCCCCGTGGTCGAAGGCTTGGCATTTTTAGGTCCCCGCCCGTTGTCGCATCATTGAGTCCCATGATGCGCTCATCTTTGAGTCTCTTACCTATCGTGACCTAACCTCCATCATGCTATTGTCTGTCACGCACGTTCCTATGTCTCAGGTTTATCGACGGATGGGGGAGTCTAGGCCTCCGAGCACTTCTCGTCTGGCTGATGTGTCCATTTGAGCCCTCTCCACTTCTCGATCTCCGGCTCTTCATGACCCAGCGATCATAGCTGTCGGCCCAGAGACCTCTCCAATCCAGCCTGTCTCACAACACATAGGCACCCATGACTTTGTACCCATGCCCATCAGAACTCTTGCATCTGTCCCTGCCGCTACACCCAGCCCTCTGTCGCTCAGTTCACCAACATCTCCTCACACTACATCACCTACTCCGTTGCCTCAGTCCTCACTAGATTAGGTCATGCCTGTCTCTACGCCAGAGGCGAGCTCCTCGAGCTCATGATACTCTCATGAGCCCGGTGGTCGCCTTCGACCACTGGTCTCTAGAGTTCAGCGAGTGTCCGGCCCGCACCCAGGCGCTCCACGCGTAATGTTTCTAGTGGTAATCCCAGCATAAAGGCCCTAGGCCTGAGTGTCCGCAAAGATCACACAGATGTATATCTAGCGTGCCTTGTAACGAACGATCTGGTCACTTGCAAGTTTGACATCGCTTGTGATGCAACAGCTGACCTTGTGGTCGTCCAACCGAGCTCTGAGGTGTGTGCACTTGCCACTCAGAGCTCTCTCTAGATTGCATCTGACCCGGGCACACTAAAGGAGGCTCTCTCATCAGAGGATGCAAACTCCTAGCTTTGAGCCATCCAAGAGCACGGAGTTTTTGCGCTAGTTGACCTTCCACCTAGGAGGAAGACTATTCAGGTTAAGTGGGTCTTTCGCAAGAAAGTGAAGCCGGACGGCTCACTGGAACGCCACAAGGCTCACTTTGTCGTCAAGGAGTATTCCTAGATCGAGGGCATCAATTACAATAACACTTTTGCCCCTGTCGGCCGCATGACCTCAGCTCACGCTCTGTTTGGTGTGGCGGCTCAGCATGACTGGGAACTACACCAGATGGATGTGAACAATGTTTTCCTCCATAGCTCTCTGGATGAGGAGATATACATGGCTCAACCACCAGGCTTTTAGGACAGTGACAAGGTTTGGCGCTTGCGCAAGTCCTTGTACGGACTCAAGCAGTCTCCTCAATGCTGGAACCATGAGATTAGAAGCACCCTGCCTCGTGCGGGATATGTAAAGAGTAAGCAAATCCCTCTCTCTTTATCCAACGGTCCCCTGAGCGATTTACCGCCATCCTGGTCAATGTGGACGACCTTCGGATCGCATCTCCCTCCATGGAGGCAGTGAAGGAGGCCAAGGCGGTCCTCTAGACTGCCTACAGGATGAAGGACCTTGGTCCTGCAGCGGTGTTTCTTGGCATGGAAATTGTGCGAGACCGCAGACGTTGGACACTTCTGCTGCATCAGGCCCGATACGCACGTGTTGTGGAGGAGCGCTTCAGTGACATCCTTGGCGTAGTTCCCACAGCCTCCACATCTCTCACACCTGACGGGCAGGATGCCCTAAAGGTGGATGATCCCACACAACTGGGGGAGACAGCGGATGTGACCTTGTACCTTCGTCTCATTGGATCTCTGATGAACCTGGCCACTACCACATGCCTCGACATCGCCTTTGTTGTTAACCTCCTTGCACAGTTTTCGCGGGCTCCTCATGCCAGATCCCTTCATGCGACTATGCGAGTGGTGCACACCGTGGTTTCCGCACCGTACCTCAAGCGCTGCTTTTGCCGACTGTGTTCAGTGGTTCTTGACCGCTACACCGACAATGGCTCGGCCTAGAGTCCCGATGGGCGCGGTTGCACTGGCTACATGTTTCTGCTCGGTGCTACCGTTGTGTTCTAGCGCAGCGGGAAGTCGGGCTACATTGCACGTAGCTTGTTGGACGCTGAGTTTACTGCCCTGGGTGCAGGGGTCGCTGAGGCAGTGTGGCTACAATGCCTATTCCTTGAGTTAAGACAATCAGTGCCTGCCATTGTGCTTCGCTAAAAAAAAAAGCTCTTGCCATTATGGAGAACTCTGGTGTGTTTCATGCTTGCACGAAACACATTACATTTGCATCACTTTGTGTGTGATCTGGTGGAGCAACACGTGATCTCCGTCATCAGGGTTGGCACTAACATGCAACGTGTTCATTTCTTGACAAAGGCACTGGCTCGCGAGAAGTTTCTGGTTGCCATTCATTCTATTGGACTTCGCCCCTTGCCTGAGAGCGGTTGAGCATGAGGTGTGTCTGTAATTTGGTTTTTTTTACATCTCTCATTGTGCTCTTTTGTGTCCTCCAGGCTCGTGTACATCAGCGTGGAGATGACTAACAGTGAGACGCGACGTTGCTGCAGTGTCGTCTGGTGGAGACGACACATGCTGAGGTCTACACACAGTTTGCTAGAGCCTCCTCCCTGCAGCAACGTGCTCAGCTCCATTGGCAGGCCTCCTTGGCGGTCGAGCCGCAGGCGAACACTGCCACCGCGGATGTTGTCCGCATGCATCTTGCGCTAGATCTGACTGTACTACTATGTCTGCGACGTCATGCTCTGTCTAGGGTCCATGTCTCTTGCTGCGTGGCACTGTTTGGCATCATGGACCATTGTAGGCACTGCCTTGGTTCGGGCAGCCATAACTCTTTGTTGCTGTTTTTCTAACTGTTTCTGACCACACGACTACGTTTGCAGCGTTGGTATTATTGTATGGTCCAGTTTTCAGGCAAAATGGACGACGCAAAGGTTTTGGGCCGCCTGATAGGACTCACCGAGAAAACCCTGACTGCGAGAAAAATAGATCTAGGTCTATTTTCAGATTGGCTGGTTAGCTGAGTAACAAGCTCTACAGAGCTAGGGGGGAGCTAGAACTTGGAGTGGTCTCCCATTGTTGTTCAATCTTCATTCCTAATCAGTCACTTTCATTTTTCAGCTACGTTCTCGCCCTAACACTCGCACGTGCACTTATGAGTAACAAACCTAGAGCATCCAGACTTAGACTCTAGAGCTGTAGACTAAGGGGGCACCAGACTAAGCAACGAGCGTGGAAGCCCGCACGCTGCATCAACAACGCTTCTGCCCCAACCTGTTGCCTAGCATTTCTAGCTTCATATAAGATCCAGAGCGTAGCAACAGCAACAGAAGACTGGCATAGAGGTGCCCAACAATGCTGATGGATCCCCATACACCCCAATACAAGGGGAATGCTGTCGGATTTTTTCTGACAGCATTGACCCGTTTGGTGGCGACGTCAGTTTTTTTCCCACGGTCAGTGGGCCAAGGGGAATGCTGCCGGATTTTTTTTGGCAGCACTAACCCCCATGCGTGACGCGAGGAGGTGAGCAGCCAGCAACGTCACAAATTACAATGATGATGCACGTGGGAATGTCACCCACGTGTAGTGACTGGCAGTAGCAGCCCGCAGCAGCAGTAGCGGCTTGCAGCAGTAGCGAGAAGTGGCAGCAGCAGCCAGCAGCAATTACACATAGCAGCAGCAGCCGGTAGTAGCATTAGCTTACCGCACCTCCCAGGAGCAGCAGCCCGCAGCAGCAGCAGCCAACAGCAACAACTTGAAGCAGCTGCAACAGCGAAAGCGAGTGGCAGATACAACAAAAAGCAGCAGTAGCATCATGCTGTAGTATCAGCATAAGCGAGCAGTAGTAGAAACCGGCTATAACAGTAGTAGTAGCGAGCAGCAGCCGGTAGCAGCCAATAGTAGCAGTAGCGAGCAGCAGCCGCTACAGCAGCACCCAGCAACACTAGCAGCTATAGGTGCTCGTAGCCCATTGCTCGCCACGAGCTGCAAGCTGCAAGTAGTAATCTCGCTGCTCGCAGCGAGCAACTTGCTAATCACAGCGAGGAGCGAGCTCGCTGTGACCAAAAAAAAAGGAAAAAAAAATTCCCCACTCACCAGCCGCTTTGCAGCGGCTCCACCCATTGCTATAGCTGCTACAATAGCCACAATAGCCGCAATAGCACGCAGCAGCTTAGCTAGAGCAGTAGCAACAATAGTAGCTACTACTACAACAACAGCTATAGCATTAGCAGGAGCTGCAGCAACCACAGCAGCAACACATGTAGTAGTAGCAGCAACCGTTGCTACACCAACAACCAAAACAGCAGCAGTAGCCGCAATAGCTGTTGTAACTGTAGACCAGCAGCATCAACAACAGTGGCAGTAGAAGTGGCTGCAGTAGTAGTAGTAGCAGCTACCCTACAGCTGACACAACAACGGCCCTAGTACCAGCCACTACTAACGTCCAAAATTGTTAGTTGACGTCACTACTGACGTCATCAATAGAAAAAAAAAAGAAAACAGAAAAACAAGAAGAAAGAGAAAAATAGAGGTAGATACTCTACATCAGCCACCCTTCACAACGTAGCACCAGTTGCTAATGTCAGCCATCCTAGGCTGACATCACTTGCTGACATTAGGAACAAGAAAAAGGGGGGGAGCACCAGAACCCACCATGGCTAACAACCCCAATGGGGAGGGGTCTTCCTCTATTGGGGGACCCCCAACCCCCCTTTCTTATAGCAATTGCAACAACAGTAGCAGGAGCAACAGCATCAGCAATAGCAATAGCAATAACAATAGTAGCAGCAACAGCAGTAGTAGTAATCTATTGGCTTCGTCGTCGGTGCCTCTGACCCCATAGCCGCTATTCAGCAACAGCTTGCCGCACTGACGCAACAACTAGCATCACTACAGTTATTGGCATCACAAACTCACACCAATGCCCTGCCACCTTTCCTTCCCACTGGGCACGCCAATCCTGCTGTGACTTCTGCCTTGCATTACTTGGCAGAGCAGTAGACTCAGGACCAACGGCAAACAGTGACTTCAGTCCTTGGCCCCACTCTCGGTGCCGGCCGTAGCCCAAAGGACTTTGAGACCCCGCCCCCGCCGCTTCAGGCAGACGATTAGTTCCGGAGCTAGGAACTTGGTTTCTGCATCTGGGCATACCGTGAGGGCTTGTGGGCATACTACACCCTTCCGTATGACCCCACCCAGGCCGAGCAGTTCTATGACGCAAGTCGCTCCGTATGTTTCCTTGTCCCAGTCCCTCCTTTGGTTTCACGCCTGGCCCTAGAGCCCTTCCTTGACGACTTCACTGCCAGCGAGACCCCAAATCCTACAACCGCATGGCACGTCCTCACTCGTCTCCATCGCCTATCCATCAGGGCTGAGACCAGCCGCCTATTGTGAGAGTTCAACTCCCTACACATGGGGGAGACCAAGACGATCACCTCCTATGAGCGTCAGGCTGAGGACATCCTCCGTCGCCTAGGCACCTCTGCTCCATCCCCTTTGGTCGTGCTCCTCACCATCAAGCGCAGTGCCACCACTACGTACACGGACGTCTTTGTCCACAACTCCCTGGATGTCCTTTCCACTATGGAGGCCCAAGGCGCCCTCATGCCTTGGGCATACGAGCTCTTTCTCAAGATTGAGGAGGCTCATCTGGAGTCTCGCATCTAGCTTACAGAGGCCCTTGCCTCCCCTACAGTTGCCTCCGTGACCATTGCTTCCCCCGCGACAGCTGCATCCACCAATTCCTTGTCGTCGGCAAAGAAGAAGCGCAAGGGCAAGAAGGGCAAGGGCCCTCAATAGCAGCAGCAACAACAGCCACTTGGGTCTAGTGGTGGTGGCTCGGTCTGCCACAACTTTGGCCAGCCAGAACACGTGTGGTGTACTTGCCTGTTGCAGACAGACAAGGTGCGCGTCATCACCACCATGCTTCACCAGCGTGAGTGCCATTTTGCCTCTGCCGCCGTCGATGTCGCCGGCCCTGCCACCTCCACCCTGTCAGGTAGCACCACTCCTCCGACAGCCCCGCTGGTCCCGACGTCACCAGCTCCACAACAATGTCATTCGTAGCAACCGGCGCCTCGGTGTCCATCTCCGGTGCAGTCCCCCTTCTATTCGGGCTCCAGCGCAATCACTTCACACTCAGTCTACACTCCCGGACCGTCCACCTGCGAGCGTCAGTTGGAGCGGTTCATCCTGCTCCAACTCGGCTTGCCTCGCCCTCCCCCCAAAGGAAGTACGAGTTACGTCACCTCCTGCTCGTCTGCCCTGCCTTGCATGACTGGGGCTGAGTTGCGGTCATGTCCTCCTTCCTCATCCGCATTGTTGTCTGCCATACCCTCTATTCCTCTCTATGACAACGTTGCGTGGCTTGATGATGGGCAGTCTTTGTTTGCGCCATCGTCCACCGCAGTCGCATCCCTTGCTTGCTGCCATGTGACTATTAGAGATTTGGCGACTCCGGTCCAGGACTCTGCTGAAACCTGGATCATCGATTCCGGGGCCACGCATCACATGACCGCCTCTCGCAAACCCTTAAGTGTGCTTGGTCCTATTGGCGATGTGTCTGGTGTCCGGACGGGCTGCGGACAGGTATTACCTTTCTGCGGTGTCGATGTCGTTTGTTTCCGTAATCCTGCCGGTGATGTTTTCGTGATCGACGTCCTCTTTGTCCTAGGTCTCGAGCTCAGCCTTTTGTCGATCACTGCCCTTGACCGCATGAGCACGGAATTTCTACACTCACGTGGCGTTTGCACTTTGTCATTACAATTGTCCGGTCTTGTCGTTCCGCACGCCACCGCCCGTGGCAAACTATGGCACGTACCTCGTCTGTCCTCCCATTCCCCCCATACCCTCCCTTTTCGCCCCGACGGGCCATGTCTTTGTCACTTGCACACTGTCCTCACAGCACACATGTCTCTTCTACCGCCGCCTTTGCCACTTGCACTCGGTTGTGGTCGACAACATGCTCCGCACCCAGCCGACCAAGGGCCTAGACCCGGACTCCTTCCCCTAGTCGTGCCCCACAGACTGTATTAATTGCGCTCAGGGCAAGATGCACCGATCCACCTACTTCAAGTCATTCTCCTGTGTGTCCGCCCCTCTAGACCTCGTCCATTCTGATGTCATGAGTCCTCTCCCTGACGAGTTTGTCACGGAGCATGGCCGCTATGTCCTCACCCTCAGTGATGACTAATCTCGCTACCACTCGGTCTTCTGCCTTTGGCAGAAGAGCAATGTCACTCAAGCCATTCATGACTGGCTTGTCCGTACCGAGTGCGAGTATGATCGGCCTCTCTATCGCTTTCCCTCCAATCACGGTGGCAAATACATGGGAAAGACCACGACTTTCCTTGCCTCCCGCGGTATCCACCACGAGACGTCAGCACCTTACACATCGGCCAAGAACGGCGTCTCCGAACGGTGAAACCGCACCATGGATGATGTCGTCCGCACCATGCGAGTCAAGTCCGGCCTTTCGATGTATTCTACTTTGAGGCCATGGCCATGGTCTGGAATCGGATTCCCCACGGACCCCTTCCCCGCAAGTCTACACCATACCAGCACTGGTGCGGTCAGCGTGCTGACCTTCGCCCCGCTCATGTCCGGGGCTGCGTGGCCATTGTGTGGCTGCCCGTCCGCTAGTAGGGACGCAAGCTCACCCCCCGTGGGCTTCCTTGCACCTTCCTTGGTGTCTCCTGTCAGTCCAAGGCCAGGCACTTTTGGGATCCCTCTCAGCGTTGCATCGTTGAGAGCCGCAATGTCCTCTTCTTTTAGGAGCTTTTTCCTTGCGGCCTCATCCGCTCCAACTCGTCGGTGTCCCTCCCATCGTGGGGGGGGAGTGGTGAGTCCATTCTCCGTCCTGCCGCTTTTGGGCGGCACATCACATGGTCCCTTCGAGCCTATAGCCCCACTCGTGTCTGTTGGCCCCTCCGAGCCGGCATCCACAGTCGCGTTTGCTGGCTCCTCTAGGTCGGCAGCCCCAGTCACGTCTGCTGGCCCCTCCAGGCCGGCAGCCACAGTCGCATCCGCTTGCCCCTACGGGTCCGCAGCCCCCGTCAATTCCGCTGGCTCGTCCTGGTCGGCAACCCCAGTTGCTTCCGTTGGCTCCTCCAGGCCGGCAACCCCAATCGCGTCCACTGTCCCCCCCGGGCCGGCAGTCCTAGCCGCGTCCGCTGGCCCCTCCAGGCTGACATCCTCAGTCTCGTCCACGAGCCCCTCCGGGTCGGCAGCACCAGTCGCGTCCGCTGGCTCCGCCGGGCCGGTAGCCCCTGTCGCGTCCGTTAGTCCCTCCGGAGCTACAACACCTATCAAGTCTGCTGGTCCCTCCGCGTCGGCAGCCCCGTCCACGTTTGCTGGTCCTTCTGGGCCGGCAGACCCGTCCACGTCCGCTGGTCCCTTTGCACCAGTAGCTTGGTCTACCTCCGCCAGCATCTCGACTCAGTACCATCTACTACCTTACCATGCTACACACGTGGCCCAGGCGGCAGCCTCCGACCTAGGCCGTCTATGAGCGCAAAGACCACCACACCACGCACTATGCCGCCTCGGCCCCCCATCGCCCCACGTGTCTCTTCCACTCTTACGATAATGAGTGGGGACCCTGGTATCAAGGCCCTTGGCCACTTAACCACTTGAGCCATCTTTCCAGACCTCCACCGTGGCTCCACACTTGACTATGTCATGCTCCATCAGGAGCATCAACATGCTGTCACGATTGCACTCACACGTGCCCTACCTAGAGCTCGAGATGCACACGCCCTTGCAGTCCGCTCCACGACGCCCCCAGAGGATCCGGTTACCCTACGCAAGGCTCGATCCTCCCCCGAGGCCACACATTGGGATGTTGCCTGCACCGATGACCTCGATGCAATCCGGCAGCACTACGTGTATGACCTTCTTGATCACCCTCCAGTTTGGAAGGCCATCGGTGCCATGTTGGTCTTCCGGCGCAAGTAGAAGCCGGATGGGTCCTTGGACAAGTACAAGGCCCGCCTCATAGCCAAGGGTTTTTCTTAGGTCCCTAGGATTCATTACGACCAGATCTTTGTCCCATGTGGCCGATTTGCAACTAGCCGGGTGCTCTTCAGCCTGGTTGCCCAGCACGGGTGGGAGCTACATCAGATAGACGAGAGCAACACTTTCCTCCATGGCTTGTTAGAGGGTGAGGAGTTGTACATGGTACAGCCTCCAGGCTTTGAAGACGGTACTAGGAAGGTCTGGCGGCTGCGAAAGGACCTCTATGTTCTGAAGTAGTTGCCTCGATGCTGGAACTAGGAGATTAGTCATAGGCTCGTTCGCGACAGCCTCCTACGCAACTTTGCTGACCCTATACTGTTCATCACACCACGAGGCCAGACCTTCGCCGCTGTCTTGGTGTACCTCAACGATCCCTTCATTGCGTCGCCAGGCGTGGCTGCCATGTAGCATGTGAAGGAACTGCTGCACACCGCCTATTGGATGAAGGATCTCGTGTCTGCCCGAGTCTTTCTGGGTATGGAGCGCGAGCATGATCGCTCCCAGGACATCATACACGTCCATCAGGCCACCTATGTACAGACTCTGTCCACTCACTTCGCCGAGGACATACCCCTCGTGCCAATCGCATCCTCACCCATGTCACCCAATAGCCAGGCGGAGCTGAGGAGCTCTGAACCAGGCGTTGTAGGGGAGCTAGTTGACGTGACCTCGTTTCTGTGAGTCATCGGGTTACTGATGTTCGTGGCAACGACGATGCGCCCAGATATCACGTTTGTCGTAAACCTCCTGGTTCAGTTCTCTCAAGAGCCGCGTCACCTCCGCTTTGAGGCCGCAATCCAAGTACTGCGCTATGTCATCTCGACTCCGCAGCGAGGTCTTATGGTTCGCCGACTGCGGTCTGTTGTCGCGCTGAGCTACACCGACAGTGACAAGGCCGGCAGTCCGGACGGTAAGAGCCACACAGGTTGGTGGCACGGTTGTGTCCTAGCGTGATGGCAAGTAGGGGTGCATTGCACGCAACACTGCTAAGGCTGTGAACGTAGCCCTTGGTTCACGCGCATGTGAGAGCGTGTGGCTGCATCATCTATCGCCCGAGTTGCGTCAGTCCACCGTATCCATCACGTTGCATTGTGACAATAAAGTGCCATGGCCATCGCCGACAGTGACGGCATGCATCATACACGCACAAAGCACATCAATGTTGAGTATCACTATGTGCGCTCATTGTTGCATGACGCAGCATTAGCATTGTGTGGGTTGAGACAGCGAGACATCTGGCTGACTTCTTGACAAAGGCATTCAAGCGTGACTCGTTCAAGAACGCGTGGAGTTCAGTCGGTGTGCGTCCGTGAGTTGCACTCTTTATTTTGGCCTGTGTCTCTATGTGCCCTAGGGAATTCTGTATTTTCAAGATGCCGTTGCCTGCCCATGTGCACTGCGCTTGTGAGTCATGGGGGAGTGTTGGTTTTGTCGCATCTCTCATTGTGCTCTGTTGTGTCCTCCCAGCTTGTGTACATCGGTGTGCAGATGAATGACGGCGTGACTCGACGATGTTGAAGTGTTGTCTGATGGAGCCGACGCACACTGAGGTCTACACGTAGTTCACTAGAGCCTACACCCTGCGGCAGCATGCTCAGCTCCATTGGCAGGCCTCTTCGGCGGTCGGGTCGTCGATGGTCACTACAACCGCAAATGCTGTCTGTATGCGTCCAGCGCTGGATCCGATCATGCTATTGCGTGTGCAATGTCACGCTCTGTCTAGGGTCCATGTCTCTTGTTGCGTGAAGCTGTTGGGCATCATAGACTATCGTAGGCACTGCCTTGGCTGAGGCAGCCATAACTCTTCACTGCTAGTTTTTAGCTGTTTCTGACCACAAGATTGCGTTTGTAGCGTGGTATTATGGTATGGTCTAGTTTGTAAGCAAAACGGACGACGCCTGGGTTTTGGGTTGTCGGTTGCCTGGCAGGGCTCAACGAGAAAACCCTGCCAAGCAAAAAAAGAGGCTTAGGTCTACTTTCTGATTGGCAGGTTAGCTGAATGACAAGCTCTACAGAGCTCGGGGGGAGCTAGAACTTGGAGGGGCCCATGCATATCCTTGATGTGGAACCTGGTGGCGTCGGTGCATCGTCTGCAGGTGGACCACCTACTCGGAGCTGACCGAAGACTGCCCCAAAGACTTCGATGCTGTCTGGGACCTCTTGTAGTCTTTCTACAACACGTAGGAGTTTTTTTATGGACTGGTTGTTAGCCCAATTTGCATGTTTTTGTATTTTGTGTCCATCGTTTGATGCCAGATGCATGCATGTGACAAGTCGTAGCGTCCGGCTTGAGTTTGTGCACTTTTAGGTTTAGAAGGCGTAGCGTTCTGACTTGTCTGCGCTGAGTTACAGCCATAATAGTAGTTTTTTGCTGGTTTTAGGACAGATCTTGCACTGCCGCATGCGACATCCGCCGTGCGCCGCGGCAGGTACTTATGCCATGGACCTGCCATTTGTCATTTCTCTCTGCATATGCTATTGAATCATTCTGACACTTTGACTTGTGTCTCCTAGCTAGACCCTTGTCATTTTGTGTACGACCTGTGACTCTCGTCACCATCTTACCAGGCACTGACGCCTCATCCGCGGCTGTGTTACTAGGAAGCTTCCACACATCTTCTCACCTTCTCGAATCCGGCCACTTTATGACACAACTCCGCACGCGCCGCTCGACAATCGACCCAACGACCCCGACTATGTCTCCTTTTTAACTCAAAAATTGTATCTATATCTTTTATCATTGCAACACTTGTCATCAAAATACACTTACAGCTAATGATAAATTACTCAAGATTCAAAAATTCTAAATCGTTTTCTGCCTTGCAACTTGTACCCGTTCACCATCTACGCTCCGTTCGGCATAACAGGCTCGTCGCCCCCTATTCCCCTGGGATCATGCCAGAATCACGACATTTGGCATATTGCACCGCCCTAACAGGCCCTCAATTTGAATCTGAGTACAGTCTGAGGGTTCGGTCTGGAGACTGAAGGGAAAACAAGCAGTCTACATTAATTTTTCCTTCTAAGAAACATGTTATGAGGGATGCCTCTTTCGACCCTACCTTGGACACGGAGTCACGCTCGCGTTTTCTCGCTTCTCCCAGATTCCGTATCTAGCCCTCATCAAGCGCAAACTCCGAGAATCAAAGCTCCATACTCTCAAATGCCTCTCTCAAACAGTTGATGTCCATGGTGGCAGCCCACAGTCGCACAACATGGAGGCAAATGGTAAGGCTAATGCGAGATGCACAGGCGCGATGCCTGTACATTAGCTCAACAAACGTCGGATTTTCACAAGTTGCAATCGATCCTCAAAATCAGCGGACCAATGAATCATCAACAGCACACGAGATCAGCTCGGATGCAATTCACCGACAAGAAAAGAAAGTTCTTGTCTTCAAAGTTGACAAAAACTGAAATTGATACAAGAATCCTTCGCGGCTACCTCGAAGTTCAATCACGTTCCGATGAAAAATGCTTTTCAGAGGAGGAGGGCTGACCAGCCACAAGATCTCCGAACGTTGACAAAAACATTGCGAGAGACACAAAAGCAGACAATGATACAAGTTACCAGCTTGGACAGCAAGAGGTCAGTGATAGATCGTGCGTGGCGTCCTCGACAGGCAGCACACCGGACGACACACAGCGTGCACACATGTTTCTGCACGTAGAAAAACAAGCATGCGCTGTTTTGCGCCTTGAAGAACAAATAAAAACAAATAGAACCACATCCATTTTGCACTAAAACAACGTAGCCATATCCATGTGAAGATGAACATATGTACCAATTTGTGCTTTCACTTGCACTTATCATGAATTTGGACCAAAATTGTCCATTATTACGTGCTTTTCCACATAGCTACATACTTATGTGCAAAGCACATGTAGATTTACATTTACATGTGCATGTACATGCATATTGTTATGCTATGCATATGTATATGTATATGTATATGTATATGTATATGTATATGTATATGTATATGTATATGTATATGTATATGTATATGTATATGTGTATGTGTATGTGTATGTATATGTATATGTATATGTAT